>CALNHX010008241.1:0-63136 GCA_940337035.1 Agriotes lineatus
AAAAAGGCCGTTTTTCAAATAGAACGCGTATTAAATAAAAACTGTTTCAGCAGCCAAACGGAGCTGCGACCCTCTGCGCCTTAAAACGTCGATCGGTTAGGCAACCACTTTGACACCTTCCAGGTTTGGGTACAGTTTTTATTTAATACGCGTTCTATTTGAAAAACAGTCTTTTTTGTTTTTTTAAATGAGACATTTGTCTCACTAGACTGCTAGTTCTTTATCTAATAGACTTGTCTGTCCGGGACGCTGGTCCGTCCGGGACGCTGTTTCAGCAGCTAAACCGTAAGAGATAGAAAAAAAGTTATTAAAGTTATATGTTTGGAATGGTCATGTCAGGTCAGGAACCGAATTTCAGTCACGTGACACTTCCGGTTTTCGAGAAATCACGTGATTTCCGTCCTTCCGGGACGCTGTTTCAGCAGCCAAACCGTAAGAGATAGAGAAAAAATCTAGTGTGATACACTCACACAACTTCCTTTTACAGTGTTCTTTTAATTAGTCAAAAATTTCATTTTTAATTTTTAACCATTTGTCAAAAATTTTCAAAAATTACAAATTCTACAAAAACGGTACAAAATAGAGCGTTAGTTGAAGAGACAAATTTTCTCTAGAATTTTAAGGTGAATTCAAAAATGTAATAATATACCGGGTGTTTTATTTAAAATAGGAGTTAATAAAAAAAATAGAAAAAAAACAAAAGAAACCTACTTTAGAAGTATTCAACTGGAAAATGACCTATTTCACATCAATACACATTAAAAATGTAGTAAAAATGTAAAGTTTAAAAAAAATCGTTAGAGCCGTTTTTGAAAAAATCTAAAAAAACTGAAAAATTACTAGAGTAAACACCTACTTCCGGTTATGCGATTTTCTTCAAAAGCTTGCTGTCTCATCTACACAGTACACAAAACTTATATATGAAGTTTCAACGCCATACCTCTTTTCGTTTTTGAGATATTCTGTTCACAGACAGGCACACAGACAGACAGACAGACACACAGATAGACCAATGAAAAAAAATATGTTTTTTGGGATCAGGGGACTCTAAAACGTGAAGATCTGTTGAAAACTCAATTTCGAATTTTTGGGGTGAATCCAATACTTCCTTTATTGTAGGGATGGGCGCGTGACGTGAAAATAGTCGTGTCACGTCGTGTCACGGCGTGTCACGTCGTGAACGTGACTAATATTTGAAAAGCGTGACGTGAACGTGAGTGAACGTGAGTGAAAATTTCCAAGGCGTGATTCACGTTTCACGTTAATTTCACGTTAAATATTTAGTAACGAATAAAAAACTGCAGGGTGCAGCAACTTTTAAATTCATTAAATCACAAATTGTGCCAAACAAGTTACATTATGTGGCTTTATTTTTGGACCCTAATTATAAATCTTTAAAGTTCATACCTTCACATAAAAGAGAAGATTATAACGAAAAATAAAACTATAGATGATAATGATGAAATACATAGCAAACGACTCAAAACTGGTACATCAGCATCAGATTCTTATCTTTCTACACTTAGAGATAACTCTGACGATGACACGTGTAATTAGGATGATGTCGAAACAAAACTAAATTAGTATGTTAAATTAAAATTCGGAAATGTAGATGGCATTTTATGATTTTGGAAAAACAGTGTAAATACGCCACTGTTAAAAAACTTGAGAAATTTTAAACATACCCGCAAGTTTCGCTACAAGCGAAAGAGAATTTTCTACAGCTGGGCGAATTTTAGAAGAGCGCAGAATTCGACGTAACGCTGCAAATGTTGATTACATATTATTTTTAAATCAACATTTTAATGTGTAGATGTGTAGATCAACTTATTATTCTAATAAAAGTAATGGTTTGTTTTTTATACTCGGCTAACGCTGAAAATGTTGATCCTTGTACGTAAAAGTACTTGCAAACCTACGAATTAAAAGTGTTGCCTAGCAACATATACCTTCTGTACTGATAGCAATAAGAGAAACGTCAATTCCAATGACAGCTTTTAGTATTAAAAGTAATGTCTTTGAAGACAGCTGCAAGAAATATATTTGCGAGAAATCAGTATTTATCCCTGTCGAAGTTGTTGTAGTCAATTTTTATTTTTTTCTTTTTATGTCAACTATTCTGATTGCAACATATCACGTAAATTATGTCAGGTGCAAAACATATTTTTAGTTCTCTTTAGGGTTTTTTCATTGGTTTTAAATTTGAACATTTTGTTCTATCTGATTTTAATTTTGAAATAAAAGCTGCGTGTCACGTCGTGAGTGGCGTGTCACGCCGTGAACGTGAGTGAACGTGAGCGTGAACGTGCGTGAACGTGACTGTTTACAGCAAGCGTGAAACGTGCGTGACGTGAGCGAAAATTCACTCACGCGCCCATCTCTACTTTATTGTAAAAGGAAGTAAAAAGTTATTAAAGTTATATGTTTGGAATGGTTATGTCAGGTCAGGAACCGAATTTCAGTCACGTGACACTTCCGGTTTTCGAGAAATCATTTGATTTCCGTCCGTCCGGGACGCTGGTCCGTCCGGGACGCTGTTTCAGCAGCCAAACCGTAAGAGATCGAGAAAAAAGTTATTAAAGTTATATGTTTGGAATGGTCATGTCAGGTCAGGAACCGAATTTCAGTCACGTGATTTAAAAAAATATTATTGTTTTTATTTAATACGCGTTCTATTTGAAAAACGATCTTTTTTGTTTTATTAAATGAGACATTTGTCTCACTGGTTGCTAGTAATAAAAAATAGCGTAAAGTATTCGTGGATAACTGGTCTTTAAATCACTTGCTCTATTTCGAGCACTCCGGCTACGCCATCGTGCTCGAAAACTCGCGTGTGTTTTAAAGACCTTGTTATCCACTCGTACTTTAATATACTATGAGCATTTAACATTCGGTTTGTTGTTGATATTTTTCCTTTAGTAGCAGATAGCAAATCTATTTTATTTACTTTTATAATATTGTTACGATCCTGAGGGCCGAGGGATGGATGAGTCAGCAGCCTTGGCGATTAATACGCGAGCGTTCCAGAGCTTCTCGAGGCGGCTGCAGAAATATGAGTCACAGCGGTCGAATGCTCGGGAAGCGCCCTAGAACCAGGTGTACTGAATGACTCACGCTCGCTTACGAGAACAACACCTGCGAATGCCGGAGTGCATTCGCGAGGATTCTGGAATCTCCCCAGTGAAATATAAATGCGCGACCTTCAGACCTGCAGTTCAGTTGGAATTCAACATCAGGGCGGCGAGCTCCCAGATAAATAAAACGCGTGAAATAAATAAATCCGTATGTAATAGAAATACATCGTTAGTGTTTAAGAGTGATATAAATAAATAATAATAGTTGTTAGAAATACGTGTACCGATAGTCGCATGTGCTTGTAAACAATAATCGTAGTAATTCATTGTGTAAATAAATATTTGAACCCATGTTTGTCGTATAATTTTAAATAGCCCGAACGTCAAGAACGTAACAGTGGTGTCGGTGTGAGGTTTTGAACCGGGGGCTATATAAAAAAATTATCGAACAAACATTAAAATAAATAAATTGTTAACAAGTGCCGATAAAACGACGGTCAGATAAATAAATTGAAGTGAGTATTGTGCATGCCTTTGACGAGATCTCAAAGCAGCAAAATGGAAGCCCAATTAAGCCAACTTTTGCAACTGATGCAAGTTAGCCAGGACAAGGCAGAAAAAGCGCAAGCAGAATCGAAAGCCGCGCAAGAGAAAGCGGAAAAAGCACAGGAGGAACTTAAGAAAGAGATCCAAGTTGGCCAGGAAGAATTGAAAGCCGGCCAAAAGAAGGCAGAAGAGAATGCAGAAAGGGCACAGGAAGTACTGAAGGAACAGTTGAGAGCCGCGCAAGAAGATCTTAGAGAAAAACTTGAGGAAAAGCTGAGAGTCACTCAAGAAGACCTCAAGGATGAACTTCGGGAAGATATGGAGAGAGCGTTGGCCGGAGTTCGGAGTGACATACTGGAGCTGCAGTCACGAAGTGGCCAAGGCCAACCAGCTCTCTCGGAATCTGCTGGCTGCTCTTCTCCAATTGCAGTGAATCAGCCTACCTTATCGCGAGTTTCTGCCCCTCAGGTTGCTCTGTCCCAAGATACTGCCCCAGTGAGGCCCGCAACATCTGGCTTGCACATGAAACTGCCCTCTTACGATGGGAAAACACCATGGTCAACATACCTGAAGCAATTTGAAGCCGCAGCCGTTGCTAATGGTTGGGGAATGGCAGACAAAGCGACCGCATTGATCCTGACATTGCGAGGGGATGCTCTGAATGTTTTGCAAATGATTCCAGAAAATCAGCAGAGGGACTTCCAGCAATTGGTGAATCGTCTGGAACGGCGTTATGGCAATGGTCATCTTCAGCATGTGCATTGTGCCCAGTTGAAGAACAGAATTCAGAAGTCGGGGGAGACTCTGCAAGAACTGGAGGCCGATGTTGCTCGATTGGTTCGGCTCGCGTATCCATCGGCGCCGGAGGACTTCCTGGAGCAGCTAGCCGTCCAAACATTCGTAGATGGAGTTAAAGACGCCGATACTCAGCAAGCGGTACGTCTGGGGCGCCATAGGACACTGGGAGAGGCCTTAGCCCATGCATTGGAATTTGAAGCGGCAAGGACTGCCTCCAGAGGACATGGTCGTGTCCGCGGTGTCGCCACGACGGAGATGGCGCCTGAATCCATGGAGGACATGTTGCGACGACTTATAAGGCAGGAGACGAGGGAGAAGGGGCCCCGTTGCTGGAGCTGCGGAGAGATGTGTCATCTTAGGGCTCGCTGTCCGAAGAAAGGAGCCCGAGTGTCTGACGAGCCGTCGGAAAACTAATGCGGGTCGACAAGAAGGGGCGAGAGTCGACTCGTGATTGCCATGCCCCGGAGATTCCCATACATGTGTCGTCCGTGCAGCGCCAGCCTGATAGTCTCTTCATTGATGGGAAAATAAATGGAAGAGTTCGGTCTCTGCTGTTGGATACTGGAGCGACGAAGTCCATCGCCAGGTCTGACGTAATACGAGACGAGGGTGAGCTGCTGCCCACCAGGACACGCCTTCGCACTGCCACGGGAGGCGCAGTGACCACACATGGGGAGATGGATGTGAAATTGAAGATTGGGAATCAAACCCTCAAGCATCGGGTCCTGATTGCTGACATTGCGGACGAGTTCATCCTGGGAATGGATGTCATGAATAAGTGTGGGTTCACTTTGGACCTGGGACGCGGCGTGTTGCACGTGGGTGGGGAGGAGCTTTCCCTACACCCAAAAGAAGAGATCGCAGTACGAGTGGTATTGGCGGAAGATGTTACTCTGCCTGGACGAACCGAGAGGGTCGTGGATGCATACCTGGATGGCGATCTCCGGGGCAACGTAGTGCGCATGATTGAACCCGATTATGACAAGGAGCTCACTCATGGTATCCTGGTTGGGAAGACGTTGGTAAAGACTGGGCTTAAGGTCCCAGTAAGGATTATGAACGTCAACAGGGAACCAGCAACCGTCAGGAGAGACACAATCCTGGGAAGGTGCACACCGGTCTCCGCCGTTGTGAGAACGATCACTAGTGGCGGTGGCCGCAAGGCGAAGGACTGCCCAGAGGCATTAATTAATACCGTGATGTCTACGTGCAAGGGCGTGAGCCACCAAGAACGGAAGAAGATCGAAGATCTGGTGGCCCGGTACCAAGACGTCTTCGAGTGCGGAGATCATCCCAGCGGCCGTACCGACGTAGTTAAACATAAAATCAATACGGGGGATGCTCAACCGATACGCCAACATCCAAGAAGGTTGCCCCTCGCCAAACGGGAAGAAGTTGAGAAGATTGTCCAAGATATGCGAAACCAAGGGATCATCGAACCGTCCAGCAGCCCGTGGGCCTCCCCTGTGGTTCTTGTCAAGAAGAAGGATGGCTCAACGAGGTTCTGTGTTGACTACCGACAGCTGAACCATGTGACCAAGAAAGACAGCTACCCTCTGCCACGAATTGATGATACCCTGGATACACTCTCCGGTTCTCGATGGTTCTCGACGCTAGACTTGAAGAGCGGTTATTGGCAAGTCGGAATGGAACCCGCGGACCGGGAGAAGACTGCATTTACTATCGGAACTGGGCTCTGGCAGTTCTCCGTCATGCCGTTCGGTTTGTGCAATGCCCCCGCCACGTTTGAGAGGCTGATGGACACCGTCCTGAAGGGTCTATCTTGGCAGACCTGCCTGATTTACTTGGACGACATCATAGTGGTGGGAAAATCCTTCAACGAGCATCTGAAAAACCTGGAGGAAGTGTTCGGTAGATTGCGAGGTGCCAACCTGCGATTGAGTCCAAAGAAGTGCCACATCTTCCAGAAGGAGGTACAGTACCTGGGGCACGTCGTATCCCGCCAGGGAGTAGCAGTAGACCCGAGTAAGGTGAAGGCAGTGCAAGATTGGCCAATCCCGAAGGATAAGCATGAGCTGCGAAGCTTCCTGGGCCTCTGTACTTACTACCGACGGTTTGTGCTGGGCTTCGCGAACATTGCAAAACCGTTAACCCGTCTAACGGAAGAGGGACGACAGTTCGAATGGAGTGCTGAGTGCGCGGAGGCCTTCGAGACGCTCAAGACTGCCTTAACCAGTTCACCTGTACTTTGCTATCCACGTCAGGAAGGCCAGTTTATCCTCGACACTGACGCTAGCAATGTCGGAATAGGTGGTGTTCTGTCCCAGGTCCAAGATGGGCAAGAGAAAGTCCTGGCATATTTCAGCAAGGTCCTGTCCAAACCAGAGCGTAACTATTGCGTAACCAGGAGGGAGCTTCTGGCAGTAGTCGAGTCCGTGGAGCATTTTTATAAATACCTGTACGGCAGAAGATTCTTGCTGAGGACCGACCATGCTGCTCTAAGATGGCTGCTGCAGTTCAAGAACCCTGAAGGACAGGTAGCTAGGTGGATCGAGCGCCTACAAGAGTACGACTTTGAAATAAACCATCGACCTGGCACAGCCCACCGCAACGCCGATGCGTTGTCCAGGAGGCCCTGCCCTGCGGACTGCAGCCACTGTTCGAGACTGGAGAGTCGTGCGGTACCCATCAATCGTACCACTGTGGTCGACGACTCGTGGGAGCTAGATGAGTTGCAGAACAGCCAGGAGAACGACCCCGACTTAGGCACAGTTATAGCCTGGAAGCGAGATGGCCGTCGACCTACCTGGCAGGAGGTCTCCGCCACCAACCCAACGGTGAAGACCTATTGGGCGCAATGGGACTCCTTGCAGCTCGAGAACAACGTCTTGACTAGAATCTTGGAAGACGAGGATGGTAGGGCAACGAGATCACAATTGATGGTTCCAAGGAGTAGAGTGGCCGAGGTTCTGCGTCACCTGCATGATGGCTCCTCTGGGGGACACTTTGGATTGAAGAAGACGTTGCAGAAGGTCCGAGACCGGTTCTACTGGGCGAGTTGCAAAGATGATGTCCGAGAGTGGTGCCGGAGGTGCGAAGCCTGCGCTACAGGAAACGGACCGGTTGGTAGACGTAGAGCTCCGATGCGGCAGTACAACGTCGGTAGTCCGTTCGAGAGGATAGCCATCGACATCGCTGGACCATTCCCCGAAACCGAAGCGGGAAATAAATACATCTTGGTGTGCATGGACTACTTCACCAAGTGGCCTGAAGCATATGCCCTTCCGAATCAAGAGGCCGGTACTGTAGCTGATGTTCTGGTGAAGGAGTGCTTCAGCCGTTTTGGAGTCCCCCTGGAATTACATTCCGACCAGGGCCGGAATTTCGAGTCTGGACTGTTCCAGAACGTTTGCAAGCTGCTGGGGATACACAAGACCCGGACCACTGCCCTCCATCCTCAATCGGACGGCATGGTGGAAAGGATGAACCGAACCATGGGGAAGCATCTGTCCAAGGTGGTTTCCGAACATCAGCGTGACTGGGACCAGTACATTCACCTCTTCCTAATGGCCTACCGATCGGCAGTACAAGAGACAACCAACCACACCCCAGCCACGGTACTCTTTGGGCGCGAGCTGCGATTGCCATGTGACCTCAAGTTTGGAAGAAAGCCTGGCGAAGAAACGGCCGGCGAGGACTACGTGGGGAACCTGAAGAAGAGGATGGAAGAGATCCACGACGCCGTACGCCGAAACATTCAGGGTGCCAGCGACCGAATGAAGGACCGATATGATGCCCGCGCTGAGACCGGTGGTTTCCAGCCTGGCGATTTGGTATGGCTTCATAACCCCCAGAGGCGTCGTGGCCTCTCCCCCAAGCTCCAAAGAAACTGGGAAGGCCCCTACACTGTAGTTGCTCGACTGAATGACGTGGTATACCGAATCCAGAAACCTCCTCGAGGAAAGTGCAGGGTGGTGCACTTCAATCGGTTGGCCCCATATGCCGGAACGAATGAGGAAGTGGAGGCTGTCACGGAACAACCCCTGAGACGACTAGGGACCGGAGGAACCTCCTTCCAGGAGTTTATGGCCGCTTATGGGGGTACGAAGACTGCGCGATTCGGAGTTACTACAGAGGTGCAGCGTGACCTGTTCGACACCCTGCGGCAGTATTCCCTGGCACACTGCGTCGCCCAGGACCTCCGGATGTCTAGGGGGATCGCTGCTGCCTTCCGGGAGCAGTTTGGCCGGTTAAACCAGCTGCGAGAGCAGGCACCTCAGGTTGGCAGAACCTTGCAGCTGAAGGAAGGCAACAGCTCCATTTATTACCTAGTGACGAAAAGGTTGTCTCACGAAAAACCTAGTTACCAGGAGCTCTGGTCTGCTCTTTTGGACCTTAAGGAGCAGATGGTGAAGAACGGCGAAACCCGGCTAGCGATGCCGAAATTAGCATGCGGCCTGGATTCGTTGGACTGGAGGGTCGTACGCAGCATGCTGGAAGTAGTCTTCGACCAGACCGGCATCCAGATCGAGGTCTGCTGTTGCAGCCCGGCGCGAAGCATTGAGCCCACGGTGGACTGCTACTTCTTCAACCAGTCAGTGTGCAAGAAAGGCACCGCCTGTAAGTACCGTCATCGAATCCCCACAAGAGCGAGTGACAGGCACCCGACGCAACTCGTTCTGGGACAGAACGACCTAAGGCGGGGGCAGTGTTACGATCCTGAGGGCCGAGGGATGGATGAGTCAGCAGCCTTGGCGATTAATACGCGAGCGTTCCAGAGCTTCTCGAGGCGGCTGCAGAAATATGAGTCACAGCGGTCGAATGCTCGGGAAGCGCCATAGAACCAGGTGTACTGAATGACTCACGCTCGCTTACGAGAACAACACCTGCGAATGCCGGAGTGCATTCGCGAGGATTCTGGAATCTCCCCAGTGAAATATAAATGCGCGACCTTCAGACCTGCAGTTCAGTTGGAATTCAACATCAGGGCGGCGAGCTCCCAGATAAATAAAACGCGTGAAATAAATAAATCCGTATGTAATAGAAATACATCGTTAGTGTTTAAGAGTGATATAAATAAATAATAATAGTTGTTAGAAATACGTGTACCGATAGTCGTTAGTGCTTGAATTAATTTGTAATCTGCTTGATAATTCTCGCATGTGCTTGTAAACAATAATCGTAGTAATTCATTGTGTAAATAAATATTTGAACCCATGTTTGTCGTATAATTTTAAATAGCCCGAACGTCAAGAACGTAACAATATTCTTATATAGGACATCTAAATTATCTAAAATTACCTTTTCATTTATTAAGGAAGCCATATTGTTATAATTCTGGTACAATTACTTCTTGTTCGTAGAGCAATGTCTTCTTATTTATCTATTACTTATAATTCTGGTAAAATTTCTTCGTGTTAGTAGAGCCATGATCTCATTTTTCTCTGGTTTTGCTCAATTGTTAAAATACGGGTGGTTCCTTAATTAACATTTTAAAATTACTATATTACATATGTACAACTTCCGAGTTTCGTAATGTTATCTCAAAATTCTTTTGATATTTTCTTGAGCGGTCTTTATGACATCCTTGGCTTCTTTAGCTACCTGTTTTAACTTTCTCAATTCAACTTTAAGCCTCGGTACTTCCTTTCGTCTCAGTCTTTCTTTCAGTTTCTTTGTCTCCTCCTTTAAGCTTCGTTTAATTGTTTGCTTCTTTGTCTTCTTCTTACTTTTATTAACATTAATTATATCATATCCTCGGGAATTTCCAATTTTATTTACTTTAATTATACAATCTCCTGTCGCTTATTTAAAATTGTCTTCTAATTTATTTATTTCCTCTTTAAGTCTTCGTTTAACTTTTTGATTCTTTGTCCTCTTCTTATGCTTATTTATTTTAATTATGTCTCGTCCTGTAACTTTAACAACATTTACTTTTTCATAATTGTATTTCTTCTCATCATCTGGTTCTCCTTTATTCTGTTTTACTTCCTCGTTCTTTTCCGTAGAATCATCTACCTCATCTAAATAACTGTGTAATTTCTGATTTATTTCATCAGTTCCCAATAATAATGTTTGTTATAATTCTTCCAAAATTAATTTGCTTTCATTGGTATTGTTCCGAAATCTAAGTTCAAATTTTGGCAACATGTCTGTTTGTATTCCAATTCAATTACTTCTTTGGTTACTGTTTAACATTTCCGTTCCATCTTGTATTCTTTTCAATGTATCCTGTACCTCTTTACTCTTTGTTGAATGATTTTCTGTTAACACATTAACTCTACTTACACTGTCATTAATTTCTTCTTGCATCTCAGTTCGATTTTTATCTACCTTATCATCAATCAATTTTATTTTCTTCTGCACATCCGTATTCTGACTTTGTATATCTCCTATTTTTCCTTTCAACTCTTCGTTATTGTTTACTAACTTATCTTTCATGATTTTTGTTAAATTTTCTTCTAACTGTTTGCATTCTTCCTGCCTCTTCCTTCTCACATCATTTTTAACTTCATCCTTATAACTTCCTAATGTTATACAAATATTTTTTATATGTGCTTGCAATTCTTGTTTATTCTGAAGTTGTATTTTATTAAAATCTTCTTTTAACTCCTTTATTGACTCTTCCATCTTATCTGCTTGTTCTTTTTGTTCTTGTACTTTTACTGCAGTGCTCTGAATTGCGTCTCGTAACCTACCTTCTCTTTCCTCTGCATCGTTCTTACTTTTCTCTACAGTTCTTTCAATTGCTGCTTGCAATTCTTTTTTCAACTCTTCAGTAGTTATCTTACTTTCCTCTGCCTTTTCCGAAATTGACTGTTGCAACTCTTTTTTCAACTCTTTAGTAGTTTTTTCTATTGTTGCTTGAAACCTATCTTCCCTTTCATCTGCCTTCTTCTCAGTTGCTTGTAAATCCTTCCTCAAATCTGCTGTATTTTGTGCAATAAATGCCATTAACTTCTCCATATCTATGGTTGATTTTCCTGTTGATTCCGCTTGTAATCTTACCTAATCACCTTGCTTTATATCCTCTACTTCACCTTCAGCACCACTCGCTACCACTTCCATTTCTTCTTGTCCTTCGTCTTTTTCTTCTTCAGTCTTCTTGCTTTTTCTTGTAATTCTTTTGTCAGCCATATTTTAGTTTAAAATTTTTAAATGTACCTACTTTTGATTACTAACCTGTATATTAAATTGTAAATCTCTATATTTAGTTGACCAATTAAACCTGTATAAAAAAGCTTTAATTATTCTCATTGGTTGTTACTCTATTCTTCTCAAAAGAATTCAATTATGACACATTTTTTTAATTATGATTGTCTTAGTTCTTTCCTGTTTTTGTTAATTAAGAAACAGGATTAATCCACCCTTGTTAATAGTAAATTAACCATACACTTGGTTTATCAGTTATAATTAAATCTGTTTATTTTCATTTTCCCTTATGTTTGAAATGTCAATAACCCCACATGTTATATTAAAACAAGCAACGTATGTTATTTTTAACTTTCACAAGCCTCATGTTTGGACTCCATAAATTTATGTAATGGCTATCTTTGTGCTGACAAGATTTATGTATTGACTATATCAGCTCCACGTTATGCTAGCCAAAATTTGTGCTATAGCTCACCAGTTGAATTATGCCTTACTTAATGCAATGTCTTAAATGTCAAACAATAATTCCTTTTAAATCGAGAGCTCTTATTTTCAGGGTGGGTTCGCCAAAATCTAGTTCTCTATTAATTAAAGTTTGAAAATTGTATTTTCAAAATTATTTTACTATCAATGACATATAACGTCAAACTTGACTTTTAAAATTTATCAAACCAGGTAATTGACAATTGTATCGTACATAAACACATTTATTATTCAATTCACCTATGTAAGTACTATATCAACTTTATATTATCACTTTCTTTTATTGACAGTTATTTAAAATGCTTTCTCAACTTATCTACACAAACCTTAATAACTGCTCTTGCTTTCACTGCAGCAACATCCAACCAATACAGGATCCTGACGTCCGTAGACCGCAACACCTACTGCCCAATTCACAAACAGCAACACCTATGATGGCCTGTGAATCCTTTCAACTGCGTTGGTCCCGTCAAATCAACTCCTCTTCTCCCAAAATCCAGTCCTTGTTTCTCCTGAATGTCACTGCCACACGGACGAATTCCTGGTAAGTTGCTATATTATGATGTTCCAAATCTAACTTTGTTCCCTTTTTGCAGATAGTCCGATGTCTCTTGTTATACTCAAAAAATATCCAAATCAAATCAGTTACTTGTAAGAACCTGCAATAATATCTTGTATGTTTGAATAAATCCAAATATCTTCAAATAATGTTACCTTCTGCTTTCTTTATTTCCAATTAACTGTATTTGTATAATCTCTTCACCGATTATATGTCTAAATGAATTACATTTTACGTTTTCGCCTATCACACCACGCAGATTTTTTTATAGCCCTTTTTAATTTGTATATACAAAAAATAACACAAATTCAGGCACAATTTCTAGTTTTATTCAACGAAATTCTTTCTTTCAAAATTACATGTATGCTTTTTTTATAAGTTGTTTTTGTAACTAACTAAACAAATTTCTATCCCTATTAGATACAATTCTTAGTGCACACTTCCTATATTTTAAATAATACTATTATAGGATATTCATTCTAATTATTATTAACAAATACATTTGTCTAATGTTACCTTGGTTTGTTCTTTATAAACATTTTATACAACCATTAAGTTATTTAATTCAATTAATATCGCACTATCAAATGGCTCCTTTCATTGTATCAATTACTTTCATTATTGATATATATTTTACACCCATCAAGATCTAATTATTGTAACCTTCCAAATTTATTAGTTTTTTAATATTTCTTTCTTATGATTTATTATATTGCATCATGTATCATAACAAAATATTGTTCGGCAGTGTAATCAATTACAATAAAGAAATATTTCAAACGAATAAATTTGGAAGATTGCTATAATTACATCTTGATGGGTGTTAAATTTTAAACATTATAAATAAATTTAATTGAGGCAATGAGAGAGGCGATTCTGATATTAATTGAATATACTAATTTAATGATTATGGAAAATTTTAATAAAGTTCAAGCCAAGGTTACAATTGACAAATGTGTTTGTTAGAATGATAAGAATTAATAGCATGTAATCATAGGATATTTAAAATAAATAAGTGTGCAATAAGAATTGTATCTAACATGAATGAAAAAATTTTGTTTAATTAGTTACAAAAACATATCATGTAAAAGCAGACATGTATATGGAAAATTACAAATTTTGATCAATAAAAAACAGAAATTAATGCTTTAAATTTGTATTGTTATTTGGTTTATACAAATTTAAAAGGGCCTTAAACAAATCTACGTGGTGTGTTATATAAAAATATTAATTGAAGTTATTGGAAGAATATAATCGGTGAAGAGATTATACAAATACAGTTAATTGGAAATAGACAAATACCTATGGTTATATTATTTGAATTTGTTCCTGCATACGGGAGATTATTGGAAGTGCCTACAAGTAACTATTTAATTTGGACAATTTGGAGGATATTACTAGAGTCGTCGGACTATCTGTAAAAGGACCAACGTTATATTTGGAACATCATAATATTGGAACATACCAGGAGCTAATCGGTGTGGTGGTGACATTGGAAAGAAAGAAGGATCGGATTCTAGGAGCAAAAGGGGTTGTTGACGAGACGGATGCAGTTCTAGGGTTTCCTGGTCAGCATAGGCGTTACCATTTGAAGAGTGAGCAGTAGGTGTTACAGACGGTCGACATCAGGATCCATTCTTGGTTGAATTTTGGCAGTACGAAGCAAAAGAAGTTATTAAGGTTTGTGTAACAAGTTTATGAAAATATTTTAAATAACAATCAGTAAAAGAAAATATTAAATTGGACTTGATATAGTGCTTACATAGGTGAATTGATTAATATGTGTGTCAAGGTAATATACAATTGTCAATACCTGGCTTGATGAGTTTTGAAAATCGGTTTAACAGCAAATGTCATTAACTGTAATATTAAAATTCAATTAATAGAGATCTTGATTTGGCGAACCACCTGAGATAAGAGAACTTGATTTGAAAGCAATTATTATTTAATTAGAAAGGGCATTGCATTAATAAAGGGCAAGTTTTGAGTAAAATATCAAATACATAATAAATGGTATGCCGTACTGATAGGAGCTAGTATTATTACATAATATAGGGCTAGCTTAAAGTGGAGCTTATATAGCCATTGCATAATAATAAAGTCGCCCAACGTGGTGAATTACATTCCATAATAATATTTATGTAATAGTACGATACAGGATATCAAAGTTACGCGCCAACCTGACGACTTTGGTCCTCTCCACAAGTCGTAATTTTAATTTATGGTAAGTCAAATTGCAGGCATTTTCAAGCTCAACAATTTTTATAACAACTACTTCGCTTAAATATGACGAGGAATGAAACACAAACAAAGCAGCTCAAAAAAAATCTCTACCTCTTCACGCTTTCCTTTCGTGTTCGATATCTCAACAAATATCGCTCGCACGTGGAAAAGTAATAGACCATAAATCGTAGAGCTCAAAAAGTTCTAAAAAAGATTCATTTTATTTGCATTTAGCTTTAGCAAGAACCGAGTTATCACAAAAATCAAATGCACTTCTTTTTCAAGATGACAGAAATAACACATAGGAAATCTTGACCGACAACTTAAAGTTAAGCTTTCGTGAACTCCCCCAACACCCCTAAAAAGTAATTTAGAATTTCACTTCACTTTGAAGCAAAGGTTTTTTGTACATGGTGACTAGACTAAATCAAAAATAAAGCAGGCATTTTGCAATTGAAGTTGGAGAGTAGTACTCGTGCCGTCAAATGACAAATACTTGAGGTGGTATAGTGATGAATTTATATACGTGTCCAGTACATTTATTTACACTTATTTAAAGTGAATTATTAAGAGAAAACGTCATCTTGCAATATTGGCACACTAACGGTTAATGCTGAGAGAATTTAGCTTTTTTCAAGCCCTGCTCGATCCATTAAAAATCCATATTTACATTAAGTACCGTAAGATAGGGTGATTTTGGTCCACTTTGAAATGTCAAATATATACAAACACGTAAATATTGTGCCCATAGCTTTGAAATTTTATAGCTTCTCTAATTGTTCGTTTAACAACAAATAAGCATTTTGCTATTAAAAATCAAACAATGCCTTTTTACTTCCTTTTACCGTAAAGGAAGTATTGGATTCACCCCAAAAATTCGAAATTGAGTTTTCAACAGATCTTCACGTTTTAGAGTCCCCTGATCCCAAAAAACATATTTTTTTTTATTGGTCTGTGTGTCTGTCTGTCTGTGTGTCTGTCTGTCTGTCTGTGAACAGAATATCTCAAAAACGAAAAGAGGTATGGCGTTGAAACTTCATATATAAGTTTTGTGTACTATGTAGATGAGACATCAAGCTTTTTAAAAAAATCGCATAACCGGAAGTAGGTGTTTATACTCTGGTGATTTTTTAGTTTTTTTCGATTTTTTCAAAAACGGCTATAACGATTTTTTTCAAACTTTACATTTTTAATGTGCATTAACGTGAGATAGGTGATTTTCCAGTTGAATACTTCTAAAGTGGATTTCTTTTGTTTTTTTTCTATTTTTTTTATAAACTCCTATTTTAAATAGAACACCCGGTATTATTTTTTTTATAAACTCCTATTTTAAATAGAACACCCGGTATATTATTACATTTTTGAATTCTGCTTAAGATTTTAGAGAAAATTTGTCTCTTCAACTAACGCTCTATTTTGTACCGTTTTTGTAGAATTCGTAATTTTTGAAAATTTTTGACAAATGCTTAAAAATTAAAAATTGTCGGAGGGTCGAGAGAAAATTATCCCCCAAGCTTCCTTTAAGATACTTTATTTTGTATTAATTCAGGTTCGATAAAAGCCTAGCACATACAATACAATTAACTTTGGCAGTGTTGTTCTTAAAAAGACGCTATCACTGTAAGCTTGTTTGAAGATTTGGTGGCGCGAGACTTTATGCGAGCGCCGTTAGAATTTGATTAGCGAGATGTACGCTTGGCGCCCTCTCTGGATGTTGGCTGAAACTGCTGAGCGGTGTGGAACCGTGCAACCGTGCTGGAGGCTTTATGCGAGCGCCGTTGGAATGCGACTAGCGAGCGATGCGCTTGGTGCCCTCTCTTGGCGTCGGCTGGGACTGTTGAGTGGTGTAGATCCGTGCTGCCTGCGCGTGCTAGGTGTTACAAACTCCCCCTCTGCCTCCAAGGCGTCCCGACGTAGGTGGCAGGAAAGACTAGTTTTTCCTTGGTCTCCCCCTCCTTCTTATCGGCTGCACTGGATCCTGGTTGTTGGGTCCCTGGAATGGCCGTAGCGCCGAGGTGTGATATTTTCCGAGACGAGTGTTTGGATGATCCCTGGTGGCAACCTCGTATGACGTTGGCGAAACTTGTTGTAGTATTACGTAAGGACCATCTCTTCATGGCATGAATTTAGCAGCTACCCCTTTGGCAGCGTTGCTAAGCGGATGTGACGTAATCAGTACTAGATCTCCTGGTTTGTACTGCGGTGCTTCTCTCCGGGTTGCGTCGGCGTAGTCCTTATTCTTGTCCTTGTGTTGTTCTTGGATGAGCTTCGCCTGGCGGAGGGTATCCGTTAGTAGAACCAGATGTGGCGTGATTTCAGGTATAAAATTTTCAGACTGGATGATGGCACGCTGATCCCTGGTGACATCGTCTGTTGTGCGGAGTTCTCTTCCAAACGTGAGGTATGCAGCGGTGTGTCCAGTTGATTGGCAGCGAGCGGTGTTCATGGCGAACCGTATGGGGGCCAATTTGGTAGGCCAGCTGCTATGGTCGCCCTTGACCAAGATACTTAGTTGTGGCTTTAGGTCTCTGTTTTTTCTTTCAACTGGGTTTGCCTGAGGATGATACACAGGCGTTAATACCTGCTGAATGTCGAGGCAGTGTGTTACATGTTGCATAATGCTGCTAACGAACTGTGTCCCATTATCGCTGCTGATCCTCCTGGGGGTTCCGTACCGTAGAAACACCTCCTCGATTAGAGTTCGGGCACATGATGATGCGTCGGCGATGGGGAGTGCGAAGAGTTCAACCCATCTCGTTGCTGTGTCTTCTATGATAAATATCCACCTTTCTTCCTTCGGTCCTGGTGGTAATGGTCCAAACAGATCGATAGAAAGGTCTTCAAATCGTTGTGTCGGCGTTGGAGTCTGGAGAAGTCCCGCGGGTTTCAGATTTGATGCCTTGAACCTCTGGCAGTCGGTGCAATTCTTTACATGCTCTAGGATGTGCTTGCGCATTCCCACCCAGAAGTACCGTGCCGCAATTCTCCCATAGGTGCGGTCGCCTCCGTAGTGGCCGGCTGTTGGGGCGTCATGATATTCCTGTAGGATGCGTTCTCGTTCCTGATACGGGACTACGAGTTGGGCGTCCTCCGTATCTGAATCTGGAGAGTATCTGTACAAAATTCCGGTGCTCATGAGGTATCCACGGGCTGTCCAGCGGGAGAAGTCCACTGGTGCTGGCTCCTTGGCTTCGAAGCATTCGATAATTTTCTTTAGTTCCGGATCCTCCAGTTGTCCTTTCCTGATGTCCTCTGCGGAGCGTCCAGGGATGTCCACTACGATGATGCAGATGTCGCAAGTGTACTCGTTGTGTGGCGGACATGGGGGTCTAGAGAGTGCATCGGCCACTACATTTTGCTTTCCTGGGATATATTCTATGTCTAGGTCATAAAGCTGCAACAATAGAGCCCATCTTGCGAGACGTCCCGACGGTGATTTCAGTGTCATTAGCCAACGAAGCGGTTGGTGGTCCGTGGCTAGAGTGACCTTACTTCCTTCTATGTATCCTCTGAATTTAGTTAGGGCCCAAACGACGGCAAGGGCTTCTCTTTCTGTTGTCGAATAGTTACGTTCCGCTGGGTTGAGTAACCTGCTGGCGAACTCGATGGGACGGTCATCGGCCCCAAGTCCTTGCGACAGGACTGCTCCTAGGGCGTAGCGGCTGGCGTCGGTCCTTAATGTAAAAGGCTGTCCCGTCTCTGCTTGACGTAGAATAGGTGTAGAGGTTAGATATCCCTTCAATTTGGCGAAGGCCTCTTCTTGAGCGTCACTCCAAGTCCAAACTTTGTCCTTCTTCATTAATTCCGACAGCGGTTTCGCAACGGATGCAAATCCAGGTATGAAACGACGGTACCATGAACACGTCTGGATGAAGGAGACTAGCTGCTTCGTATTCTTTGGACGTGGCCACCTTAAGATAGCAGCGGTTTTCTCTGGGTCGACGGAGATCCCTTGAGAAGAAATAATATGTCCGAGATATTTAACTTGGGCACACGCGAAGTATCACTTTTCGCGGCGCGCGCGTAGTTTGAATTGTTCTAAGCGTATGAAAACATGTTCTAGGTCAACCAGATGTTGCGACGCGGATTCCGATAACACAATAATGTCGTCCAAGTACGCGAGCACAGACACTAGGGGAATACCAGTCCTAAATCGGTCAATGAGGCGTTGGAAGCTGGCTGCTGAATTTTTAAGCCCGAAAGGAAGTCGTTTGAAACGAAAGAGTCCAAACGGTGTGACGAAGGCCGTCTTGTCACGGTCCTCTGGCCGAACTGCAATCTGCCAGTATCCTGCACGAAGATCCAAAGTGCTTATCACGGCGGCCTTGGCGGCGTGAAGTAGGTCGTCCATTCTTGGTAGTGGATAGTTGTCACTGATGGTTACCTTATTTAAATTTCGGTAGTCGATGCACACTCTTACTCCACCCTTGGGTTTGGGAACCAGAACTACTGGGACGGCCCATGCAGACTCGCACTCTTCTATGACGTCCTGGGCTAGCATGTCCTGCAGTTCTGCTTTCAGTATTTCCTGCTTGTGGGGCGGAATGCGGTACGGAGGAACGGCTACTGGACGATGGTCCAGAGTCTCTATTCTGTGTTCCGCGAACGATGTGGCGTCTCCCCCTGGCTGGAAGACGATAGAGTGGGCTTCAATTATCTTGTTGATCATTTTCCGGTGGTGTAGCTCCAGGGCTTGTCCTTCTTCGGGACGTAGCACAAGGTCTTCCACCTGGATCATTAGGAATTCCATGGCTTTGTCGTCCATAATCCTCCGTGGTGAGTGTGGGAAAATGGTTGGGCTGGGTAAAGTTGCTCCTTCGTCCATTTGCGGGTAAAACTCGGAGATGCTATCCGCGAATATAGCGTATAAATCGGGATTGATCTCGTGGTTTATCTTGGGTGTAATGGGAGAAGAGTCCGGTCCAAAGAGCTTCTTGTTTTTGACGGCTAGCCATCGAGGGTCACTCCGAGGAGGTGTCGATGCTGTCGCGTAAGGCACTGACTGCTGGCATTCTTGCAGACGTTACTTCGTGAAAAATGAAGGTGGTGCCTCAGGCAAGAATGGATAGGCCGTGTTCATGTCCTCGGAAAACTGATAGCATCTCCTGGATAAGTTTAGGATCATCCCGGCTTCTTCCAGGAAGTCCATCCCGAGAAGAGTCCTATTTGGAGCGTCCGGAAGGATGATGAACTCGGTCGTGATTGTTTTATTCTGAAGTCGCACAGGGATGATTGTACTGAGAACGCGCTGTCTTCTACTAACACCATCCGCTAGGACTACATTGGCTTCTTTTTTAATGAAATGGCAGTTGTGTTTCCTTAACACACTGTATAGCGTGGAGCCGGCTACGCTTTGTTTGGCGCCGGTGTCCAAATATGCGCCTCCCTGCGTTTCGCAGACCACGATCGGGACTATCGGTCGGATCCTCTCAGGTCGCACCTAGCTGGCGGAGGCAAGATAAAATCCCATATCAGCGGTGTCCTCGGTTCGTGGATTGCAGCGTGAGCAGTTGCTGCGGATCGTCCCTGGCTGGCCACATCCAAAACATTTTATTTCTGCTGCCGGTGGTCTGTGTGTTGGAGCTGAAGGACGTTCAAGGGGTATTGAATTGTTCGCCCCGTCTTTCTTCCGCTTTCGGCACTCCTCCTTCGTGTGGCCGAACTACCTGCAGTACGTGCACCTGTTTCTTGGTCCGGCTGTGCTGGAAGACGTGTCTCGTTTTATTTCTGGGGTCTCGTAATCTTCGACCTTTCGGAGTTCGTCTTGGAGCTGGTCGAATGTATTGAACGAGTTCCTAGGGATGCTCTTCCTCACTCGCTGGTTCAGAAGTCCATAGATCATATGCAGCTGGAGTTCTTCGTTCGGCCGGCAACTGGGCGGTAATTTAGCAATTAGTGCCCGCTTCGTACATACAAAGAGTTCTGTGGGTGTGGTTTCCTCCTTGCTCAGTGCTGAAGATTTCTCGGAGAATTTTGTGCGGCGGCTGCGTCTGTGCATACGTGTGACTTAGTGAAGCAAGTGCTTCCTCCCATGTTTTTGTTAGATCCTTGACTCCCATCCACCAAGTAGCTGCAGGCCCCTCCAGGAGCATTGAAAGTCCTCGGAGTGCGTTCGCCTCGCTGATGCCCTCGCAGTCTTTGTAGATGGCGATCGATTCTATAAATGGGTGTACATCCGTGCTACCGTTGAACCGGGCTGTGCATTTCGAAAAGGAACCAGACGTCGGAGCTCGAACTTGTTGCAGCCCCTGCAGTAGCATCCTGATGTCCTCCATCGTAATTGCTGCCGCCCTCGGTTGTTCTTCTTCAGGCATCGCCAACTTCCGCGTCTGTGACCTGGTGATCGTCTTGCCGCGAAGGTAGGAACCGATATGAATTGTTTTGTGCTATGGCTCCACTAGTTGGGCGCCACTTGTCGGAGGGTCGAGAGAAAATTAAATCCCCCAAGCTTCCTTTAAGATACTTTATTTTGTATTAATTCAGGTTCGATAAAAGCCTAGCACATACAATACAATTAACTTTGGCAGTGTTGTTCTTAAAAAGACGCTATCACTGTAAGCTTGTTTGAAGATTTGGTGGCGCGAGACTTTATGCGAGCGCCGTTAGAATTTGATTAGCGAGATGTACGCTTGGCGCCCTCTCTGGATGTTGGCTGAAACTGCTGAGCGGTGTGGAACCGTGCAACCGTGCTGGAGGCTTTATGCGAGCGCCGTTGGAATGCGACTAGCGAGCGATGCGCTTGGTGCCCTCTCTTGGCGTCGGCTGGGACTGTTGAGTGGTGTAGATCCGTGCTGCCTGCGCGTGCTAGGTGTTACAAAATTAAATATTTAACTAATTATAAGATCACTGTAAAAGAAAGTTGTGTGAGTGTATCACACCAGATTTTGTTTGTTTTAAATTTGTACCAAATTCTTTTAGGAATGAGATCAAGTTACTTGGGCAAGGCTTGCACACAGCAATTATTCTAAGTGATACTTACATTGTTAATTACAAGATTTATAATTGATAAAGAAATGCCACATACAAATTTTTGACTGGATATACTATAATCGAGGTCAGATTTTATTAGAACCAAAACGCTATAATTTTTATTGAAATCTCCCCCATTATGAACAGTAGTATAACCTGGAACATTGAGGTTGCTTGTAGAAGCACATTCACTAAGGACAAAATATCACAGGTAGTCAAACGATATGCTTCAACAAGTGCTAGGAATTAATCAAAATTCTTCTTTGCACTCTGTATATTAAAGTGCATAATGTTAAAATATTTGCTATTACTCTAGTACAGGCATTCATAGTTATCAGGATCTATATAGTCTCCATGGTGATCTTGTTCTAACAGCTCAATATTTTCTAATACAACATCTTGATCGATCAGTAGCATTAAATAGAATAATCAGTTTTACTTCTTTGCAATTTGATGTAATATTACACGTTACAACATGGAACAGTCTAGGTCAGTTGAATGATGATCAATATTATTCTTCAATTTGTATTTGTTATTAACGTTGACACAGTTAACACAAGCTCTTTTTAGTTTTGGAAAGTCTTTTTGTTCATGGTCATCACTGCAGAGAACAGGCTATTTTTTCTCACACACTTGTTTTTACTTCCTTTTACGATAAAGGAAGTATTGGATTCACCCCAAAAATTCGAAATTGAGTTTTCAACAGATCTTCACGTGTTAGAGTCCCCGGAACCCAAAAAACATCTTTTTTTCATTGGTCTGTCTGTTTGTCTGTGTGTCTGTGTGCGTGTCTGTGTGTCTGTGAACAGAAGATCTCAAAAACGAAAAGAGGTATGGCGTTGAAACTTCATATATAAGTTTTGTGTACTATGTAGATGAAACAGCAAGCTTTTGAAGAAAATCGCATAACCGGAAGTAGGTGTTTACTCTTGTGATTTTTCAGTTTTTTTCGATTTTTTCAAAAACGGCTATAACGATTTTTTTCAAACTTCACATTTTTATTACATTTTACTTCCTCTTACGAAAAAGGAAGTTTTGGATTTTACCCCAAAATTCCGAAATTGAGTTTTCAACAGATCTTCACGTTTCAGAGTCCCCTGAACCCAAAAAACATATTTTTTTCATTGGTCTGTCTGTCTGTCTGTCTGTAGATTTTTGAATTCAGGTTAAAATTCTAGAGAAAATTTGTCTCTTCACCTAATGCTCTATTTTGCACCGTTTTTGTAGAATTTGTAATTTTTTTAAAATTTTGACAAATGCTTAAAAATGTAAAATCAAATTTTTGCCCAATTATAAGATCACTGTAAAAGGAAGTTGTGTGAGTGTATCACACCAGATTTTTTAATTTGTTTATGTGTACATCGTCATCAGGGTCTCTAGGATTCTCTCACTCGCACATCAGATTAGAGTGTGCCGAATATGAACGTATTTGAAGTGGTCATACTTGCAGTCGTTGCTATTGCTGTCAACTAAAAACATTTTGAGAACATTATAAAATCTACTCTTACAGGAGTCTTAGTTGCGGGCAACTGTTTTTGTAAATATTGCTAGAACTTCTCACACTTTATTCAAACTTGGGACTGGCAATATCAGTATTAACATTGGTATGTAAAGATCCCTACAGTTTTTAATTTTTTTTATGTTCTATATTATTTGATCACATAATTGTTTAACAAATTAATCATGCGGAAAGCTCATTTAGTACTTTTATATCAAGTAAAAGTATTTTGGAGTTAAATTCTGTTTTACTTGGGTATAATTTAAATTTATACTTGTCATTGACACCTGCAAAAAAACAGATGTTTGTGGTTCATCGTGTTAAAAAAGTAATATAAAATAATGGCCTTACTTTGTTTCTTTCCATAATTATTAAAAAATGGGTTAAACTGAATTTATATAATATTATTATGTAACATTTATGTAATACCATTATGTATGTATTAAACTTTAATATATTATAAAACAGTTTCATGGAACAAATATAGCAATATTATATATAATATGGATAGAGTTGATATTAATCAACATTACTTTACAGCAGTAATATAATAATGTTATGTATATACAAGGTGTTTTAGAACTATGGGATCAAACTACTGGGGGGTATTCAGTGCGACGGTGAAAACCATTTTGAGCATAGGAACCCGTGTTCGGAAATATCTCCCTGGGGCACTGGGACTCTATGATACGTTAAGACAGTTTAAAAACGAAATGTGTTTCAATTACTCAAATGTCAATGATAACTTACAGCAAGCTTGTAACAATTCATCCGTTCTTATGGACTTCACCAATCAATAATTGACGGATATGCATCTGGCATATGGAGCAACAAACTGCAATGCATTCAAATGTATTAAACTGTCTTAACGTGTCATTAGAGTCCCAGTGCCCCAGGGAGACATTTCCGGACATGGGTTCCTAAACTCAAATGTCTTCTACCGTCGCACTGAATACACCATAGTAGCTTGACCCCATAGATCTGAAACGCCCAGTTGTATAATCTCATAAGTTACAAACCTGTTACATGGAAAATATATTTAACCATGTTATATAGCAATGTTATATTTTTGTTACAAGACAAGTTATATAAGAGCAATGTAACAAAAATTATACCGGGTGTCTTAAAATGAATTACATCTAGTATGCTTTGAATTTCCCATAATGCAATCTAATATTTTACTTGAAATTGACAAGACTGTAAGTCTATGTCAAACTTGAGGTTAGCAGGTTAGGTTTTACGTCAGTTTTGACACAAATAGACTCAAAACCTAACCTGCTAACCTCGAATTTGACGTAGACTTACAGTATTGCCAATTTCAAGTAAAATATTAGATTGCATTATGGAAAATTCAAAGTATACTAGATGTAATTCATTTTAAGACACCCTGTATAATTATAGTGAAGTATCACAAACTTGTCAGTTAACAATGTAATTTTTGTGTTTCATAATATCAATATAACGTGTTTGATAAGACATTAAAAAATCTGGTGTGATACACGCACACAACTTCCTTTTACAGTTATCTTATAAATAATTAGCCAAAATTTTGATTTTAAATTTTTAAGCATTTGTCAAAAATTACAAATTTTACAGAAACGGTACAAAATAGAGAGTTCAAAAGACAAATTTTCTCTAAAATTTTAAGCAGAATTCAAAAATGTAATAATATACCGGGTGCTCAATTTAAAATAGGAGTTAATAAAAAAAAATTGAAAAAAAAACAAAAAAACCCATTTTAGAAGTATTAAACTAGAAAATCACCTACTTCACATCAATACACATTAAAAATGTAAAGTTTAAAAAAATCGTTACAGCCGTTTTTGAAAAAATCGAAAAAAACTGAAAAATCACAAGAGTAAACACCTACTTCCGGTTATGCGATTTTTTTCAAAAGCTTGCCGTCGAATCTACATAGTACACGAAACTTATATATGAAGTTTCAACGCCATACCTCTTTCAGTTTTTGAGATATTCTGTTCACAGACAGACACACAGACAGACAGACAGACAGACACAGACACACAGACAGACCAATAAAAAAAATATGTTTTTTGGGATCAGGGGACTCTAAAACGTGAAGATCTGTTGAAAACTCAATTTCGAATTTTTGGGGTGAATCCAATACTTACTTCCTTTATTGTAAAGGGAAGTAAAAATGAAGTGGAATTACCAATTTATGGTTTTAATATTTGTATGAATTTTGAGGGTGAAGATCAACCTTTAGCAGTTTTAGTTAAAATAAACAATAGGTAGGTAGAGATGCAAATTGATACAGGGGCTGCAATCTTTACAGTGGCAAAACAAATGTACTAGGTACTTGGAAAAATGTGCATGCTACGAACTCAAACAAAACAACGTATTAATTAGGGAGTATACAGGTACAAAAAGTAGATCGGTATAGGGTATTTTTGCCAGCAGTTACAACATAAAAGTATTTATGTAATTGAAGGTGGAGAACCTCCCTATTGTTAGGAAGAGATTAAATTAGATTTAATCGGTTAATAGTATAAATACGGTGGATAGTATTAATGTACTGAAAAAACGAATTTTTAGAATTGTTTGAGAGGAAACTAGGCGAATATAGACATGCTAAAATAAGTTTAATTTTAGAAATCGATGCAAAACCAATATTTTGTAAGCCAAGGCCGATTCTGCTAGCGTACAAAAAATATAGAAGCAGAATTAGACCAATTGCTTCAAGAAGAAATCATTACGTCAGTAAGTAACAGCTAGTGTGGTCCACCGTTAGTGCCGGTGTTAAAGGAAGATGGCACAGTTAGAATCTGGAGGATTACAAAATTACTCTATATAAAGTGCTGTAGGATGTAACGTACCAGTTGCCTCAAATAGAGGACATTTTTGCTAGTCTACCAGGAGGCGAACAGTTCAGTACCATAGATTTGAGCCAGGCATACAACCAATTTGTCTTGGACGAAGAGTCAGCTGCATTAGCAACGTGGAGTACTTATAAAGACCTTTTCAGAAAGAATAGGCTACCGTATGGAGTATCCTCAGCCGCAATAATTTCCCACAAAAGTATGGAACAATTACTGCAATGAGTTCCAGGTGTCTGTAATTTTTGGAGGAATTTACTGTCATCGGGAGGAATTACAAAGAACATACTGTTTGAGGCTTTCTCGGTTACTCGAATTATTCTTGTTGACATAGAATTTCGGCTTAGACCACGTAGTCTTTGTGGATAAACACCCAGCCCTCTCTGGGTGTTTAACCAAAGATTACGCAGTCTACGCCAAAATTCTATGCCAACAAGAATAATACAAGAAACATCTAAACAGCGTCTTCCAGAGACTGCAAAAAGCTAGACTCCAGTTAAAATGGGAAAAATGTTCCTTTTTCCAGGACGAGATTCGATACTTGGGTATAATAAATAGGGCATTAGGAAAACCTAGAATAAAAAACAAGCAATTTTAGAGGCACCAGTTCCAGAACCTGTGACACAAGCTCGTTCATTCGCTGAAATGGTTAACTACTACTCAAAATTCACGCCAAAATTAGCCACAATAATGAGTCCCATTTATGAATTACTTCAAAAGGGAAAGGAATTTAAATGGAATAAAAACAACAAAGCAGTATCTGAAAAGATAAAAACTGAGATTATTTCCAAACCAAACCGACTGTTTTAGAATGTGATGCATAAAGAGTGGGGATAGCAGCAGCTTTGAGATATGAATTTGTAGATGGGTTATTACGTCCCATAGGTTTCGTATCGAGGACACTAACTGCAGTGGAAAAAAAGTTTGATAGTGGAGAAAGAGGCACTAGCAATTTATTTCGAGATTAAGAAGTTCCAACAACATTTACTAGGACAGGGGTGGCGAACCTTTATACATCTACGTGCCATTTTTTCTAAAGAAATGTTTAATGAGACCATGACGCGCCATCAAACAATTTTGACTTAGTGATTAATGGAGAAAAAAGTAAAACTAAATACTATCAACTTAAAACTCTTTATTTGCAACCAAATCTATACATTTTGTACAGCAATAGTAACGTTATGTTTATTTAAATTAAAAAAAATGATGCCACTTCTGCTGTTGTAAATTAGATGCTAAATAACTTATATTAGCTTCATACTTTGTTACTTTTAACAGAATGCAAGCTGAACTGGAGTCATCTAACAAACGGCTTCTAAGCGAGGTGTTAATGTTATTTATTTCTGAAAATAATTATAGTTTATGGAGATAAATTATGTCAATAAAATTTTTAAATATATGTTATATTATTAATGTATGATTTTCGCTATTGGAATAATAAAAAATCTATAAGTCGTAACATGTTTAATATTTTAAAACTTTTAAAAATTACAAGACGTTTCGCAACTTATGGTTGCATCATCAGTTGTTATTAAAAATATATAGTTTAAAAATTAGCTTTACATTTATAAGGATATTATATAGTTGAAATTTGACATTGTGTAGAATTAATTACGACCTTTTTCTAATTATGAAGTTTTCATTTTCGTTTTTATGTTAAAATTGAAAAATTTTATATGGGTAACATGTTGATTAATTTAATTTATTTTCGATCATTTATTAAAATAAATTAAATTAATCAACATGTTGCCTATATAATTTTTTTAAATTTTAACATAAAAACAAAAATGAAAACTTCATAATTAGGAAAAAGTCGTAGTTAATTCAACACAATGTCAAATTTCAACTATATAATATCGTTATAAATGTAAACCCAATTTTTAAACTATGTACTTTTAATAACAACTGATGATGCAACCATAAGTTGCGAAACGTTTTGTAACTTAAAAGTTTTAAAATATTAAACATGTTACGACTTATTGATTTTTTATTATTTCAATAGTGAAAATCATGCATTAATAATATAACACATATTTTCAAAATTTTATTGACATAATTTATCTCCATAAACTATAATGTTAAATTTCTAAATGTCAATTTTCACAACTTAAATTCTGAAAATAATGACTCGCAGGCATAGGTAGATAAAAATATTGTTAAGATAGCAAAAGCCAGCTTCTTCAGACAGCTAAATGTGTCTGGAATTGAATTCCACGTTTCCATAAATTTGATATTGGCATTTTTACGCATATTACCTGATACAGATAGTCTTTCTATTTCATGAAATTCGAACTCTTTCTTTGTTTCGATAAATTTTTGAATCCATATTGAACTAGACTGGAAATCAGTCAGTTGTATTTCAATTTCTTCAATTTCCAACCAATCAAATTACATACATATTAAACTTGAGTGTTTCTGATAATTCTTTGAACTGAGAAAATCTAATTGCCAAATTAAACTATTAAGTGACTTTTGCTTGGTCTGGTTTTTCGTGTAAACCCAAATCTCTGGTGATTTTTTCAAGTTCGGGAAATACTTGAGATCTATCATAACAATAATTATTTTATTTGCGCCTTGAAGCTTCATGTTCTATTCATTGTTAAATATAAATTGTTTCGATTAGGTACCTAAATTCCTTAATTAATACCGTGTCCAAATTATTTTGTCGCGTGCCATCAATGGCACGCTTGCCATTGGTTAGCCACCCCTGTACTAGGACAACCATTTGTGTTACGAATGGGCCATAAGCCGTTTCTAGCAATACCTACGTATTTATTTATATGGAATAAAACAGGCTTTAATGCCTAATTACATTATTCCCACCATCATAAAAAATTAAATATAATTTTTATTTAACGACACAAAATGAAACTTACATTTTACTGAATTTTTAACAATTTTTACTCATAGTCACACGGATCTGGATTCTGCTTAACTGTCTGGTAATTCCCCTTAATCATATTTTCTTAATTTCAAATTTATCAAGAGATTCATTTCATGCAACCACTTTATCATAAAATAAACACGTTTTTATTACAGGCCATTTTTTCTTACATTTGTTCTATAGTTTACATAAAACAGTATTCGTGTTTGCGACCTATAGGCAGGAACATAAAATACTATTTTCGATCGGATGTCAGTACAATCTATTTTATTATTTAATAGCTTATACAGAAACATGACAGTTGCGATGACTCTTCTTTGGTTCAATTTAAGCATTTTAAATTCAAGTCCAATACACTGATACGAATCAAAATCCGGATATACACCGTGTTTTTTGAAATATAAATATTTAAAAAATCTATTTTGAAGTTTCCCCAATGTTTTGGAATGAATAATAATAATAATAATAATAATTTTATTGTGCGGTATACATAAATAAAAATTGTACATGCACTCGTCACAAATTTGCTACGCAAATAATTCGTATAACAAACAAATTTACACTTACACATTAAAATATTCTGGTATTGAATAAAAGCATTTTTCTGTTAGGTACGATTTTAAATTAGATTTAAAGCTATACACTGTTGGACTAGATTTTATTACACTTGGAAGGCGATTATAAATTTTGCTACATGTATACACAGGACCCCTATCATATAAGGTTAGATTATGCACTGGCAAAAGACTATATTAGCTTGGCGTCTGGTATTGTAAGCATGAATATCTGCATGGTTTGTGAAATTATTCCGTCTTTCGTATACATATTTGCAACATTTATATAAATAAATGCCTACGAACGTTAAAATTTTGTATTTTATGAAGTACGGCAGACAGGATTCTAATCTATCTAAGTTAAATATTAATCTAATAAGGCGCTTTTGATTTACAAGCACTCTCTTATTGTTAACAGATATACCCCACATTATACAATTATACGCTAACGGATAATACACATTAAGAAGACCGTTTGTAGATAATATGGACTTTAAGTTTATAGCAAAAAAAGCAAAATTAAGTTTTTTACAGACACTGTCAACTTGCAAATTCCAAGTTAAGTTACCATCAATATGTAAACCTAACAGTTTTGTGGTATCCTGGGTAGTGATTTTACAATTGTTTACATGTATATAACAAGGAAAAATAGTTTTGCGTTTACGAAACATTAAAAATGCAGTTTTATCATCATTTAAAATTAAATTGTTTTTATCACACCATTTTTTAAACCTTATTGCAACTAATTCCGTTTTCAATAATAATTCATTTATAGTTCCCGCTGAGACCCCTACCGACGTATTATCTACATACGTTATTAAGCATTCTGCATTTAAATAGTCTTTCAAATCGTTTACAAACAACACTATAGGAGCGGGCCCAGCACAGAACCTTGGGGTACACCTAATTCTAAGTTAAACTTTTTAGACATACAATTAGATACCTCAACTACCATTGTCCTGTTCGTTAAATAGGAAATTAACCAATTTTTCACAATGCCTCTAATACCCAAGTGATCTAACTTTGTAGCAAAAAATGAAGCATTAACCGAATCAAATGCACACGATAAGTCAAAAAACAGTCCTGCAGCTACTTTACCGCCATCCAGCGCTTTAATTACAAATTCCATAAAGTCGAAACAAGCCGTTTCAGTGGACTTGGATTTTATATAACCATGCTGCGTATCAGCCATCGAGTTATGTTTTATTCTCGTAACTATTAAGATTTCCATAATTTTGGAAATTATAGAAAGAACAGATATCGGTCTGTAGTTTGTGACATCCATGTGTGACCCTTCATTTTTCTTTAGAAGTGGTACAACGCGAGCGACTTTCAAACAATTTGGAACAACACCATTCATAAAAAAATTATTAATTAAAATTGTCAATGGATACAAAATTATATCAATGACCTTCATAAATATTATTAAATTTATCTCATCGTATCCACTACCTACTAGTTTTATTTTTAATTTCTGAAGCTGCAGTTTTTACTTCTGTAAATGGCACAATTTGAATGGATTGTGAAGGCGGCTGTATATTCACCGTACATTCATTCGAGAGTTTGCCAAAATGTGAGTTCAACTTTGTCTTTGCCAAACTTGAAAAATATTTTCCAAATTGATTAGCTACTAGAAAAGAATCTCTAATTATTTCACTACAATCACCGTTTGTAGATAGTGATATATTTGTTTTCCTATTATTTCGACCCAAAGTGGTGTTTACGGTCTTCCATATTTCCTTCATTGGGTTTTGAGAATTTGCAATTTTATTATGATAATAATTACGCTTTGTATATCTAATTAACTTTCGGTATTCTCCTCCAACTCGAGTAAACTGAGCTTTGATGTCGTCCGTTTTTAACAAATTAAAAAAAAATTAAATCGCACCAATATTTTACAGTTTTTTTCATAGCTCTAATTTCGTTGGTAATCCATTTTTTGTGATTATTACAATGCCTTTTAGCATATTTTGGGCAGGCTAAATTCAGGTTAATACTTAACAAATAAATAAATGAACTAAATTGTTCGTTTACATTTGACTGTTGAAAGCACTGATTCCAATTAACCATACAAAGCAATGTTGAAAATTGTGATAGATTACTAAAACTTATTTTTCTAACACGTACAAGTACATCCTTTTGGGATGCGGTGTCAATTTCGCTATTATCACAAGTAATTGTTAATAATTGTGCGCAATGGTCCGACAAACCAGGATCAAAAACCTTAACATTACAATAGTTAGGGCTAATGTTTGTAGCAATATAATCTATAGCGCTAGACCGGCTTTTACACACCCTAGCACCTGAATCCCACACAATGACAGAAATTCTAGTTTTGATCTGATTAGAGAATAATACAAGCTAATAAGGGTATCGGTGCTGTTAAATTCATTGCAAGTTCTCACTATAAAACCCAAGGTTCGCTATTAACTATTTGTTCAATATGAACATCAAATTTCAGAGTTTGTGTAAAATACACTCCTAAATTACATAATGATGTAATCCTTTCTAGTGTTATATCATTCATTACATAATCATTTTGGATTGGCTGTCTACTTAAAGAATAACTCATTACTTTACATTTATCAATATTAAAATATAATTTATTAAACAAACTTCAATAAACAATAGCATCTAAATCCTATTGCAAATAAACTACATTCCGTTTTAAATATTTTCAAAAATAGTTTCAAATCATCAGCAAAAAATTGATAGCTACAATATTGAACCACTTCAGGAAGATCGTTGATAAATATAAGAAATAATTACGGCCCCAAATTACTTCCTTGTGGCACACCTGAAGGCATTCCAAAGCATTCCAATTTTATTCCGTGCAAATAAACCCTTTGCATTCTCTCTTGCAGGTAAGATCAAAATATTTGCATAGCACCCTCAGACAAGTTACATGCAGCATGCAGCTAATTTTTTAAGCATTAAGTCATGATCAACACGATCAAATGCTTTTGCAAAATCTGTGTAGACTGCATCTACCTGTTCAGAGTTTTCAAATTAATGTATTTGAGATATAATCAACAGTCATTGATAGGTTTGTCTGTACAGATCTTACCCTCATAAAACCATGCTACGCAGGAGAAATAATGTTTTTCTATAACCATTTAAAAATGAACAACTTTCGTCACGTTTTACCCCAACCGAAAGCGCCAGTTCCGGGACCAGTGATAGAATATCCCGTAAAGTTAACTTTCGTCCCTAGTGACGAAAGTAAGTTGTTGCAATTTCAGATATTAAATGCATTCTTCCATATCCAATTGTAACCATCAATCGTTTTCTTAAGAAAGGGGGAAGCCCAGAGGACCCCCTTCAAGATGGACGGAGCCCGAGGACCCCCTTGGAGAGGGGCGAAGCCCTGAGGGCCCCCTTAGAGAGGAGCGGAGCCCCGAAGCCCCCCTTGGAGAGGGGCAGAGCCTCGGCTACGCCCCGTTTGATAAACTGTTCTCTCGTTTGCAGAAAATGCTACTTTCGTCACTCGTTAAACAATATACTATTTTCATATGCGTATGCAGTTTATTATATAAGATTTGTTCAAATATTTTCGCACATGAAGACATGATTGAAATAGGTCTATAATTTTTGATATTTAGTACATATCCCGATTTGTGTACAGGTGTTACTTTTGTAACTTTTCACTTATTAGAAAATGTACCCAATATTAAAAATAACTAGCAAAGGATACGCTAAACCATCAGCACATGTCTTCAAGATGTAGGGAGGAATACCATCAGGTCCAGCTAACTTCTTAGGTTTGAGTTTCTTTAGAGCCGTTTTTACTTCCACTAATTCGATTTCATGTATCGACATGACATCTAAATCATGTTTTAACTTCACCTGCTGATGGTGCAACGCATATGTATACTGTTTCAAACTAACTGGCGAATTCTTGAGCAGCTTCTTCCTTTTCAATTAGTATATTACCTTCATATTCATGCTCATTTACCTCATTGGTTTTACTTCCTTCATTATTTACAAAATTCCAAATATTTCTTGTATTTGCCTGAATTTCTGATTGAATTTTATCTAAATAACTTTTGTATTCAGATCTTATTTTTTTAACAAGAGATTGCAACCTCCTAAATTCTTGCATATGATAATCCGATTCAATTTTGAGTAATTTATGATAGTTTTTATTCTTTATTAATATTTTTACTTCTGGTAAAAACCATGCTGGACATTTAAATTTTTTATAATTTCGGTACTGTTTGATTAATAATATTGTCTAATATTGATAAAATTTATCTACGTATATATTTACATCATTGAAATGCTTAAGAACACTCTATTCTTTATCCATAAGCATTTCATACATCAATAAAAAATTCGCCCTAGCATAGTTATACTGCGTTGGTGATTTTTTCTGATTGCTGGTATGTGCTTCAATAGCTAATGCAGGATGATGAAGGTCTAGTACAACAAGAGGTGTCTCCTCACATTCTACCTTTAGCATAATATTAAGTCTAATGTTCTATTAGTTACATTTAATATATTATTTAAAGAGTTAGATTGTGCATATTCATGAATAAATTTAAAGCTCTAGTAACATTGCTACCTGCCTTTTCCCGTAATAATTGGTACATTAAAATCTCCCATTATTATCAGATCACTGCCAAAGATTTCTTTAAGATTTTCAAAATTATCAAAATAATCTTTGTGAGTTTCAGTGTTTCCCGCAGAGGCTCAATGTATACCACATTAATTTGGTTTGATTCTATGACATTTGACGATTTGTCTTGATATCTTGATTATCTTACCTTACTGTAAGAACCTTCCAGGATCAAAGGTCTTAATTGGGGACAACTTGGCAGCTCACACTTTGATACATGTTTTACTGTGTGCAAGCAATATATTGATTTTGTGTTATTGCCACCGAATGTATGTAATATCAGGCAAATGTACATAATGACAATTACTTCATTTTTTCATTATAAAATAAAAAAACAATTAATTAATCATGGTCTGAATACAAGATATGAAAGCAAAAGAAAAGTCATAACACCTAAAGCAAATAAAACTATTGGAACACGTTGTAGTACATACTTGGCACCACGCTTTTATAATCTGCTTCCAGTCTCATTCAGTGAAATAAGAAACCACAGCAATTTAAACAAAAACTAAACAAATATCTGGATATCACTAAATTTCTAGAATTACTTAAATAATAGGTACTTAATATAAATTTTCTAATTAATGATTTTCGATTCAATAAGTATCAACCACTAAACAGGTAAACTGATTTATTAATAATAATCAAATTTAATAGAAAGCACTGGTCATATTACAAACATCAACAGGCTCCTGCGCACAAGCATTATGCTTAGGTGGGAGCCTTTTGATGTATTATATTTATCATCTATACCTTTCTTTTATTATTTTTTTCATTTCTTTCATTTAGCTGGCATATCTGTCTTTTTTATTTTTCTGTATTATTGTTTCTGCGCTTACATTATCGACATTCCTGTATTTAATAATGTATTCTTTAATATTGTTTTCTTTTTGGAATGTGATGATGTATTGTTATTACAGTGTATGTATGTTCTGATGTAATTTCATTCATTCTTTATAAAAATAAATACAAATACAAAATACAAAATGGAACACATATCCTACAACCGTTAGACGTGTCTTTTTGGCCCATTTAAAAAAGTCTGGCGATTTGTACTTGCTGAATGGAAAATTAAAACAGAGGTTGTATTCTCAAATCAAAATTTCCTGCGCTCTTATAGAAAGCAATCGAAAAGATCGAAAATATAGAAAAAGTAGACTAACTGTTACTCAAGACTTTAAGAAGGGACGTGGAAAAAAATTGCAAGTACTTGCTGGCAAATGCATTTCCTTAATCGATATGGAGACATCTGATACTAATGCCGAAATAGCTCTAGAAGATATAAGCAAAGATGAAGAACTTGAAGAAGAACGTGAGTGTGAAAATGAGAGTGATCAAAAAGAAACTGTAGAAATGCAGAATGAAGGTAATGAAAATATGTTCCTTCAAACCAAAGTGAAACTAATGATGCTGACTCTGCAATAGAAGTAGGAATTTTCATAGTAGTTAAGTGCTGTTGTTCAAAAACTAAAGATAATAAATACTATGTTGGTTGGGTTACCGAAGTTATGTCAGAACGAAATAAAATATTTTTTTACTAAATTTCTTAAGAAAACAAAATTCAGAAAAAATGGGGAAATATTTTACATATCCGACAGTTAGGGATCAAAGCAGTATAGAGGACGATCAAACCGTGAAAGTATTTAAACAGTTATGTACCTTTTATGTACCTTTTATGTACTTTTTATGTACCTTTTAGGTACCTTTTATGTACCTTTTATGTACCTTTTATGTACCTTTTATGTACCTTTTATGAACCTTTTATGAACCTTTTATGTACCTTTTATGTACGTTTTAAGTACCTTTTATGTACCTTTTATGTATCTTTTATGTACTTTTTATGTATTTTTTATGTACGTTTTATGTACATTTTATGTATCTTTTAGGTACCTTTTATGTACCTTTTATGTACCTTTTATGTACCTTTTATGTACCTTTTATGTACTTTTTATGTAACTTTTATGTACCTTTTATGTATCTTTTATGAGACCTTTTACTAGTACTTTTTTGGTACTTTTTTATGTACCTTTTATGTAACTTTTATCTACCTTCTATGTACCTTTTATTTACCTTTTATGTACCTTTTATGTACATTTTATGTACCTTTTATGTACCTTTTATGTACTTTTTAAGTACCTTTTATGTACATTTTATGTACCTTTAATGTACCTTTTATGTACCTTTTATGTACCTTTTATGTACCTTTTATGTACATTTATGTACCTTTTATGTAGCTTTTATGTAACTTTTATGTACCTGTTATGTACCTTTTATGTACATTTTATGTACCTTTTATGTACTTTTTATGTATTCTTTTATGTACTTTTTATTAACCTTTTATGTACCTTTTATGTACCTTTTATGTACCTTTTATGTACTTCTTATGTACCTTTTATGTACCTTTTATGTACCTTTTATGTACCTTTTATGTACCTTTTATGTACCTTTTATGTACCTTTTATGTACCTTTTATGTACCTTTTATGTACTTCTTATGTACCTTTTATGTACCTTTTATGTACCTTTTTTGTACTTTTTATGTACCATTTATGTACCTTTTTTGTACCTTTTATGTACTTCTTATGTACCTTTTATGTAACTTTTATGTACCTTTTATGTACCTTTTATGTACCTTTTATGTACCTTTTTATGTACCTTTTATGTACCTTTTATGTAACTTTTATGTACTTTTATGTACCTTTTATGTACGTTTTAAGTACCTTTTATGTACGTTTTAAGTACCTTTTATGTACCTTCGATGTACCTTTTATGTACCTTTATGTACCTTTTATGTACTTTTTATGTATCTTTTATGTACCTTTTATGTACCTTTTATGTACCTTTTATGTACTTTTTATGTACCTTTTATGTACCTTTTATGTACCTTTTATGTACCTTTTATGTACGTTTTAAGTACCTTTTATGTACCTTTTATGTACCTTTTACGTAACTTCTATGTACCTTTTATGTACCATTTATGTACCTTTTATATACCTTTTATGTACCTTTTATGTACCTCTTATGTACCTTTTATGTAACTTTTATGTACCCTTTATGTACCTTTTATGTACCTTTTATGTACGTTTTAAGTACCTTTTATGTACGTTTTAAGTACTTTTATGTACCTTTTATGTACCTTTTATGTACCTTTTTATGTATCTTTTATGTACCTTTTATGTACCTTTTATGTACCTTTTATGTAACTTTTATGTACCTTTATGTACCTTTTATGTACGTTTTAAGTACCTTTTATGTACCTTTTATGTATCTTTTATGTACTTTTTATGTACCTTTTATGTACTTTTATGTACCTTTTATGTACCTTTTAGGTACCTTTTATGTACCTTTTATGTACCTTTATGTACCTTTTAGGTGCCTTTTATGAACCTTTTATGTTCCTTTTTATTTACCTTTTATGTACGTTTTAAGTACCTTTTATGTACCTTTTATGTATCTTTTATGTACTTTTTATGCACCTTTTATGTACGTTTTATGTACATTTTATGTATCTTTTAGGTACCTTTTATGTACGTTTTATGTACATTTTATGTATCTTTTAGGTACCTTTTATGTACGTTTTATGTACCTTTTATGTACCTTTTATGTCGTTTTAAGTACCTTTTATGTACTATTTATGTATCTTTTATGTACTTTTTATGTACCTATGTACGTTTTATCTACATTTTATGTATCTTTTAGGTACCTTTTATGTACGTTTTATGTACCTTTTATGTACTTTTATGTACCTTTTATGTACCTTTTATGTAACTTTTATGTACCTTTTATGTACCTTTTATTTACCTTTTATGAACCTTTTATGTACCTTTTATGTACCTTTTATGTACCTCTTATGTACGTTTTAAGTACTTTTTATGTACCTTTTATGTACGTTTTATGTACCTTTTTATGAACCTTTTATGTACCTTTATGTACCTTTTATGTACCTTTTATGTACCTTTTATGTACCTTTTATGTACCTTTTATGTAACTTTTATGTACCTTTCATGTACCTTTTTATGTAACTTTTAAGTACCTTTTATGTACCTTTTATGTACCTTTTATGTACCTTTTATGTACCTCTTATGTACCTTTTATGTATCTTTCATGTACTTTATATGTACTTTTTATGTACCTTTTATGTACCTTTTATGTACCTTTTAGGTATACTTTTTATGTACCTGTTATGTACCTTTTATGTAACTTTTATGTACCTTTATGTACCTTTTATGTACGTTTTAAGTACCTCTTATGTACGTTTTAAGTACTTTTTATGTACCTTTTATGTACCTTTTATGTACCTTTTTATGAACCTTTTATGTACCTTTTATGTACCTTTTATGTAACTTTTATGTACCTTTTATGTACCTTTTATGTACCTTTATGTACCTTTTATGTACATTTTATGTACCTTTTATGTACCTTTTATGTACTTTTTAAGTACCTTTTATGTACATTTTATGTACCTTTAATGTACCTTTTATGTAACTTTTATGTACCTTTTTATGTACCTTTTATGTACATTTATGTACCTTTTATGTATCTTTTATGTAACTTTTATGTACCTGTTATGTACCTTTTATGTACATTTTATGTACCTTTTATGTATGTATCTTTTATGTACTTTTTATTTACCTTTTATGTAACTTTTATGTACCTTTTATGTACCTTTTATGTACTTCTTATGTACCTTTTATGTACCTTTTATGTACTTTTTAAGTACCTTTTATGTACATTTTATGTACCTTTAATGTACCTTTTATGTACCTTTTATGTACTTTTTAAGTACCTTTTATGTACATTTTATGTACATTTAATGTACCTTTTATGTAACTTTTATGTACCTTTTATGTACCTTTTATGTACATTTATGTACCTTTTATGTATCTTTTATGTAACTTTTATGTACCTGTTATGTACCTTTTATGTACATTTTATGTACCTTTTATGTACCTTTTATGTACTTTTTAAGTACCTTTTATGTACATTTTATGTACCTTTAATGTACCTTTTATGTAACTTTTATGTACCTTTTATGTACCTTTTATGTACATTTATACATTTATGTACCTTTTATGTATCTTTTATGTAACTTTTATGTACCTGTTATGTACCTTTTATGTACCTTTTATGTACCTTTTATGTAACTATTATGTACTTCTTATGTACCTTTTATGTACCTTTTATGTACCTTTTATGTACTTTTTATGTACCTTTTATGTACCTTTTATGTACTTTTTATGTACCTTTTATGTACTTCTTATGTACCTTTTATGTACCTTTTATGTATCTTTTATGTACTTTTTATGTACCATTTATGTACCTTTTTTGTACCTTTTATGTACTTCTTATGTACCTTTTATGTACCTTTTATGTACCTTTTATTTACCTTTTATGTACCTTTTATGTACCTTTTATGTACCTTTTATGTACCTTTTATGTACCTTTTATGTACCTTTTATGTAACTTTTATGTAACTTTTATGTAACTTTTATGTACGTTTTAAGTACCTTTTATGTACCTTTTATGTATCTTTTATGTACTTTTTATGTACCTTTAATGTACCTTTTATGTACCTTTTATGTACCTTTTAGTTACCTTTTATGGACTTTTTATGTACCTTTTATGTACCTTTTATGTACCTTTTATGAACCTTTTATGTACCTTTTATGTACCTTTTATGTACGTTTTAAGTACCTTTTATGTACCTTTTATGTATCTTTTATGTACTTTTTATGTACCTTTTATGTACGTTTTATGTACATTTTATGTATCTTTTAGGTACCTTTTATGTACCTTTTATGTAACTTTTATGTACCTTTTAAGTATCTTTTATGTAATTTTTATGTAACTTTTATGTACCTTTTATGTATCTTTTTATGAACCTTTTATGTACTTTTTTGGTACTTTTTATGTTCCTTTTATGTAACTTATGTACCTTTTATGTACCTTTTATTTACCTTTTATGTACCTTTTATGTACCTTTTATGTACCCTTTATGTACCTTTTATGTACGTTTTAAGTACCTATTATGTACGTTTTAAGTACTTTTTATGTACCTTTTATGTAATTTTTATGTACCTTTTATGTACCTTTTATGTACCTTTTATGTACCTTTTATGTACCTTTTATGTAGCTTTTATGTACCTTTTATGTTCGTTTTAAGTACCTTTTATGTACCTTCTATGTACCTATTATGTACCTTTTATGTACCTTTTATGTACCTTTTATGTACCTTTTATGTACTTTTTATGTATTTTTTATGTAACTTTTTTGTACCTATTCTGTACCTTTTATGTACTTTTTATGTACTTTTTATGTACCTTTTATGTAACTTTTAAGTACGTTTTAAGTACCTTTTATGTACCTTTTATGTACCTTTTATTTACTTTTTATGTACCTTTTATGTACCTTTTATGTACCTTTTATGTACCTTTTATGTACCTTTTATGTACCTTTTATGTAACTTTTATGTAACTTTCATGTACCTTTTATGTACGTTTTAAGTACCTTTTATGTACCTTTTATGTATCTTTTATGTACTTTTTATGTACCTTTTATGTACCTTTTATGTACCTTTTATGTACCTTTTAGGTACCTTTTATGGACCTTTTATGTACCTTTTATGTACCTTTTATGTACCTTTTATGAACCTTTTATGTACCTTTTATGTACCTTTTATGTACGTTTTAAGTACCTTGTATGTACCTTTTATGTATCTTTTATGTACTTTTTATGTACCTTTTATGTACGTTTTATGTACATTTTATGTATCTTTTAGGTACCTTTTATGTGCCTTTTATGTAACTTTTATGTACCTTTTAAGTACCTTTTATGTACTTTTTATGTAACTTTTATGTACCTTTTATGTTTCTTTTTATGAACCTTTTATGTACTTTTTTGGTACTTTTTATGTACCTTTTATGTAACTTTTATGTACCTTTTATGTACCTTTTATTTACCTTTTATGTACCTTTTATGTACCTTTTATGTACCCTTTATGTACCTTTTATGTACGTTTTAAGTACCTATTATGTACGTTTTAAGTACTTTTTATGTACCTTTTATGTAAGTTTTATGTACCTTTTATGTACCTTTTATGTACCTTTTATGTACCTTTTATGTAGCTTTTATGTACCTTTTATGTACGTTTTAAGTACCTTTTATGTTCGTTTTAAGTACCTTTTATGTACCTTCTATGTACCTGTTATGTACCTTTTATGTACCCTTTATGTACCTTTTATGTACCTTTTATGTACTTTTTATGTATTTTTTATGTACCTTTTATGTACCTATTCTGTACCTTTTATGTACTTTTTATGTACTTTTTATGTACCTTTTATGTAACTTTTAAGTACGTTTTAAGTACCTTTTATGTACCTTTTATGTACCTTTTATTTACTTTTTATGTACCTTTTATGTACCTTTTATGCACCTTTTATGTACCTTTTATCTACCTTTTATGTACCTTTTATGTACCTTATATGCACCTTTTATGTACCTTTTATGTACCCTTTATCTACCTTTTATGTACCTTTTATGTATCTTTTATGTACTTTTTATGTACCCTTTATGTACCTTTTATGTACCTTTTATGTACCTTTTATGTATCTTTTATGTACGTTTTAAGTACCTTTTATGTACGTTTTAAGTACTTTTTATGTACCTTTTATGTACTTTTTATGTACCTTTTATGTACCTTTTATGTATCTTTTATGTATTCTTTATGTACCTTTTATGTACGTTTTAAGTACCTTTTATGTAACTTGTATGTACCTTTTATGTAACTTTTATGTACTTTTTAAGTACCTTTTATGTACCTTTTATGTACCTTTAATGTACCTTTTATGTACCGTTTATATACCTTTTATGTACCTTTTATGTACCTTTTATGTAACTTTTATGTAACTTTTATGTACCTGTTATGTACCTTTTATGTAAATTTTGTGTACCTTTTATGTACCTTTTATGTACCTTTTTGTACTTTTTATGTACCTTTTATGCACCTTTTATGTACCTTTTATGTACCCTTTATCTACCTTTTATGTACCTTTTATGTATCTTTTATGTACTTTTTATGTACCCCTTATGTACCTTTTATATACCTTTTATGTACCTTTTATGTATCTTTTATGTACGTTTTAAGTACCGTTTATGTACGTTTTAAGTACCTTTTATGTACCTTTTATGTACTTTTTATGTACCTTTTATGTACGTTTTATGTACCTTTTATGTACCTTTTATGTACCTTTTATGTACCTTTTATGTACCTTTTATGTACGTTTTAAGTACCTTTTATGTAACTTTTATGTACCTTTTATGTACCTTTTATGTACTTTTTAAGTACCTTTTTTGTACCTTTTATGTACCTTTAATGTACCTGTTATGTACCTTTTATGTACTTTTTATGTACCTTTAATGTACCTTTTATGTACCTTTTATGTACCTTTTATGTAACTTTTATGTACCTGTTATGTACCTTTTATGTACATTTTGTGTACCTTTTATGTACCTTTTATGTACATTTTATGTACCTTTTATGTACCTTTTATGTACTTTTATGTACTTTTTATGTTCCTTTTATGTACCTTTTATGTACCTTTTATGTACCTTTTAGGTACCTTTTATGGACCTTTTATGTACCTTTTATGTACCTTTTATGTACCTTTTATGAACCTTTTATGTACCTTTTATGTACCTTTTATGTACGTTTTAAGTACCTTTTATGTACCTTTTATGTATCTTTTATGTACTTTTTATGTACCTTTTATGTACGTTTTATGTACATTTTATGTATCTTTTAGGTGCCTTTTATGTACCTTTTATGTACCTTTTATGTACCTTTTATGTACCTTTTATGTATCTTTTTATGAACCTTTTATGTACGTTTTATGTACATTTTATGTATCTTTTAGGTGCCTTTTATGTACCTTTTATGTACCTTTTATGTACCTTTTATGTACCTTTTATGTACCTTTTATGTATCTTGTTATGAACCTTTTATGTACTTTTTTGGTACTTTTTATGTCCCTTTTATGTAACTTTTATGTACCTTTTATGTACCTTTTAATTACCTTTTATGTACCTTTTATGTACCTTTTATGTACCCTTTATGTACCTTTTATGTACGTTTTATGTACCTATTATGTACGTTTTAAGTACTTTTTATGTACCTTTTATGTAATTTTTATGTACCTTTTATGTACCTTTTATGTACCTTTTATGTACCTTTTATGTACCTTTTATGTACCTTTTATGTACCTTTTATGTACCTTTTATGTACGTTTTAAGTACCTTTTATGTTCGTTTTAAGTACCTTTTATGTACCTTCTATGTACCTATTATGTACCTTTTATGTACCTTTTATGTACCTTTTATGTACTTTTTATGTATTTTTTATGTACCTTTTATGTACCTATTCTGTACCTTTTATGTACTTTTTATGTACTTTTTATGTACCTTTTATGTAACTTTTAAGTACGTTTTAAGTACCTTTTATGTATCTTTTATGTACCTTTTATTTACTTTTTATGTACCTTTTATGTACCTTTTATGCACCTTTTATGTAACTTTTATCTACCTTTTATGTACCTTTTATGTACCTTTTATGCACCTTTTATGTACCTTTTATGTACCCTTTATCTACCTTTTATGTATTCTTTTATGTACTTTTTATGTACCTTTATGTACCTTTTATGTATCTTTTATGTACCTTTTATGTACCTTTTATGTACGTTTTAAGTACCTTTTATGTACGTTTTAAGTACTTTTTATGTACCTTTTATGTACTTTTATGTACCTTTTATGTACCTTTTATGTACCTTTTATGTACCTTTTATGTACCTTTTATGTACCTTTTATGTACCTTTTATGTACGTTTTAAGTACCTTTTATGTAACTTGTATGTACCTTTTATGTACCTTTTATGTACTGTTTAAGTACCTTTTATGTACCTTTTATGTACCTTTAATGTACCTTTTATGTACGGTTTATATACCTTTTATGTACCTTTTATGTTCCTTTTATGTAACTTTTATGTAACTTTTATGTACCTGTTATGTACCTTTTATGTACATTTTGTGTACCTTTAATGTACCTTTTATGTACCTTTTTGTACTTTTTATGTACCTTTTATGCACCTTTTATGTACCTTTTATGTACCCTTTATCTACCTTTTATGTACCTTTTATGTATCTTTTATGTACTTTTTATGTACCCTTTATGTACCTTTTATATACCTTTTATGTACCTTTTATGTATCTTTTATGTACGCTTTAAGTAACTTTTATGTACGTTTTAAGTACATTTTTTGTACCTTTTATGTATGTACTTTTTATTTACCTTTTATGTACGTTTTATGTACCTTTTATGTACCTTTTATGTACCTTTTATGTACGTCTTAAGTACCTTTTATGTAACTTTTATGTACCTTTTATGTACCTTTTATGTACTTTTTAAGTACCTTTTATGTACCTTTTATGTACCTTTAATGTACCTTTTATGTACCTTTTATGTACTTTTTATGTACCTTTAATGTACCTTTTATGTACCTTTTATGTACCTTTTATGTAACTTTTATGTACCTGTTATGTACCTTTTATGTACATTTTGTGTACCTTTTATGTACCTTTTATGTATTTTTTTTGTACTTTTATGTACCTTTTATGTACCTTTTGTGTACGTTTTAAGTACCTTTTATGTACTTTTTATGTACCTTTTATGTACCTTCTATGTACATTTTATGTACCTTTTATGTACATTTCATGTACCTTTTATGTACCTTTTATGTACTTTTTATTTAATTTTTATGTACCTTTTATGTACCTCTTATGTACCTTTTATGTACCTTTTATGTACCCTTTATGTACCTTTTATGTACCTTTTATGTACGTTTTAAATACCTTTTATGTACGTTTTAAGTACTTTTTATGTACCTTTTATGTACCTTTTATGTACCTTTTTATGTATCTTTTATGTACCTTTTATGTACCTTTTATGTACCTTTTATGTAACTTTTATGTACCTTTTATGTACCTTTTATGTACGTTTTAAGTACCTTTTATGTACCTTTTATGTATCTTTTATGTACTTTTTATGTACCTTTTATGTACCTTTTATGTACCTTTTATGTACCTTTTGGGTACCTTTTATGTACCTTTTATGTACCTTTTATGTACCTTTTAGGTACCTTTTATGAACCTTTTATGTACCTTTTATGTACCTTTTATGTACGTTTTAAGTACCTTTTATGTACCTTTTATGTATCTTTTATGTACTTTTTATGCACCTTTTATGTACGTTTTATGTACATTTTATGTATCTTTTAATTACCTTTTATGTACGTTTTATGTACATTTAATGTATCTTTTAGGTACCTTTTATGTACGTTTTATGTACCTTTTATGTACCTTTTATGTACGTTTTAAGTACCTTTTATGTACTATTTATGTATCTTTTATGTACTTTTTATGTACCTATGTACGTTTTATCTACATTTTATGTATCTTTTAGGTACCTTTTATGTACGTTTTATGTACCTTTTATGTACCTTTTATGTACCTTTTATGTACCTTTTATGTAACTTTTATGTACCTTTTATGTACCTTTTATTTACCTTTTATGAACCTTTTATGTACCTTTTATGTACCTTTTATGTACCTTTTATGTACCTTTTATGTACCTTTTATGTACCTTTTATGTACCTTTTAAGTAAGTTTTATGTCCTTTTATGTACGTTTTAAGTACCTCTTATGTACGTTTTAAGTACTTTTTATGTACCTTTTATGTACGTTTTATGTACCTTTTTATGAACCTTTTATGTACCTTTTATGTACCTTTTATGTACCTTTTATGTACCTTTTATGTACCTTTTATGTACCTTTTATGTAACTTTTATGTACCTTTCATGTACCTTTTATGTAACTTTTAAGTACCTTTTATGTACCTTTTATGTACCTTTTATGTACCTTTTATGTACCTCTTATGTACCTTTTATGGATCTTTCATGTACTTTATATGTACTTTTTATGTACCTTTTATGTACCTTTTATGTACCTTTTAGGTACTTTTTATGTACCTGTTATGTACCTTTTATGTAACTTTTATGTACCTTTATGTACCTTTTATGTACGTTTTAAGTACCTCTTATGTACGTTTTAAGTACTTTTTATGTACCTTTTATGTACCTTTTATGTACCTTTTTATGAACCTTTTATGTACCTTTTATGTACCTTTTATGTAACTTTTATGTACCTTTTATGTACCTTTTATGTACCTTTTATGTACCTTTTATGTACATTTTATGTACCTTTTATGTACCTTTTATGTACTTTTTAAGTACCTTTTATGTACATTTTATGTACCTTTAATGTACCTTTTATGTAACTTTTATGTACCTTTTATGTACCTTTTATGTACATTTATGTACCTTTTATGTATCTTTTATGTAACTTTTAAGTACCTGTTATGTACCTTTTATGTACATTTTATGTACCTTTTATGTATGTATCTTTTATGTACTTTTTATTTACCTTTTATGTACCTTTTATGTACCTTTTATGTACTTCTTATGTACCTTTTATGTACCTTTTATGTACTTTTTAAGTACCTTTTATGTACATTTTATGTACCTTTAATGTACCTTTTATGTACCTTTTATGTACTTTTTAAGTACCTTTTATGTACATTTTATGTACCTTTAATGTACCTTTTATGTAACTTTTATGTACCTTTTATGTACCTTTTATGTACATTTATGTACCTTTTATGTATCTTTTATGTAACTTTTATGTACCTGTTATGTACCTTTTATGTACATTTTATGTACCTTTTATGTACCTTTTATGTACTTTTTAAGTACCTTTTATGTACATTTTATGTACCTTTAATGTACCTTTTATGTAACTTTTATGTACCTTTTATGTACCTTTTATGTACATTTATGTACCTTTTATGTATCTTTTATGTAACTTTTATGTACCTGTTATGTACCTTTTATGTACCTTTTATGTACCTTTTATGTACCTATTATGTACTTCTTATGTACCTTTTATGTACTTTTTATGTACCTTTTATGTACTTTTTATGTACCTTTTATGTACCTTTTATGTACTTTTTATGTACCTTTTATGTACTTCTTATGTACCTTTTATGTACCTTTTATGTATCTTTTATGTACTTTTTATGTACCATTTATGTACCTTTTTTGTACCTTTTATGTACTTCTTATGTACCTTTTATGTACCTTTTATGTACCTTTTATGTACCTTTTATGTACCTTTTATGTACCTTTTATGTACCTTTTATGTACCTTTTATGTACCTTTTATGTAACTTTTATGTAACTTTTATGTACCTTTTATGTACGTTTTAAGTACCTTTTATGTACCTTTTATGTATCTTTTATGTACTTTTTATGTACCTTTAATGTACCTTTTATGTACCTTTTATGTACCTTTTAGTTACCTTTTATGGACTTTTTATGTACCTTTTATGTACCTTTTATGTACCTTTTATGAACCTTTTATGTACCTTTTATGTACCTTTTATGTACGTTTTAAGTACCTTTTATGTACATTTTATGTATCTTTTATGTACTTTTTATGTACCTTTTATGTACGTTTTATGTACATTTTATGTATCTTTTAGGTACCTTTTATGTACCTTTTATGTAACTTTTATGTACCTTTTAAGTACCTTTTATGTACTTTTTATGTAACTTTTATGTACCTTTTATGTATCTTTTTATGAACCTTTTATGTACTTTTTTGGTACTTTTTATGTTCCTTTTATGTAACTTTTATGTACCTTTTATGTACCTTTTATTTACCTTTTATGTACCTTTTATGTACCTTTTATGTACCCTTTATGTACCTTTTATGTACGTTTTAAGTACCTATTATGTACGTTTTAAGTACTTTTTATGTACCTTTTATGTAATTTTTATGTACCTTTTATGTAACTTTTATGTACCTTTTATGTACCTTTTATGTACCTTTTATGTAGCTTTTATGTACCTTTTATGTTCGTTTTAAGTACCTTTTATGTACCTTCTATGTACCTATTATGTACCTTTTATGTACCTTTTATGTATCTTTTATGTACCTTTTATGTACTTTTTATGTATTTTTTATGTACCTTTTATGTACTTATTCTGTACCTTTTATGTACTTTTTATGTACTTTTTGTGTACCTTTTATGTAACTTTTAAGTACGTTTTAAGTACCTTTTATGTACCTTTTATGTACCTTTTATTTACTTTTTATGTACCTTTTATGTACCTTTTATGTACCTTTTAAGTACCTTTTATGTACCTTTTATGTAACTTTTATGTAACTTTCATGTGCCTTTTATGTACGTTTTAAGTACCTTTTATGTACCTTTTATGTACGTTTTATGTACATTTTATGTATCTTTTAGGTACCTTTTATGTGCCTTTTATGTAACTTTTATGTACCTTTTAAGTACCTTTTATGTACTTTTTATGTAACTTTTATGTACCTTTTATGTATCTTTTTATGAACCTTTTATGTACTTTTTTGGTACTTTTTATGTACCTTTTATGTAACTTTTATGTACCTTTTATGTACCTTTTATTTACCTTTTATGTACCTTTTATGTACCTTTTATGTACCCTTTATGTACCTTTTATGTACGTTTTAAGTACCTATTATGTACGTTTTAAGTACTTTTTATGTACCTTTTATGTAAGTTTTATGTACCTTTTATGTACCTTTTATGTACCTTTTATGTATCTTTTATGTAGCTTTTATGTACCTTTTATGTACGTTTTAAGTACCTTTTATGTTCGTTTTAAGTACCTTTTATGTACCTTCTATGTACCTGTTATGTACCTTTTATGTACCTTTTATGTACCTTTTATGTACCTTTTATGTACTTTTTATGTATTTTTTATGTACCTTTTATGTACCTATTCTGTATCTTTTATGTACTTTTTATGTACTTTTTATGTACCTTTTATGTAACTTTTAAGTACGTTTTAAGTACCTTTTATGTACCTTTTATGTACCTTTTATTTACTTTTTAAGTACCTTTTATGTACCTTTTATGCACCTTTTATGTACCTTTTATCTACCTTTTATGTACCTTTTATGTACCTTTTATGCACCTTTTATGTACCTTTTATGTACCCTTTATCTACCTTTTATGTACCTTTTATGTATCTTTTATGTACATTTTATGTACCCTTTATGTACCTTTTATGTACCTTTTATGTACCTTTTATGTACCTTTTATGTACGTTTTGAGTACCTTTTATGTACGTTTTAAGTACTTTTTATGTACCTTTTATGTACTTTTTATGTACCTTTTATGTACCTTTTATGTACCTTTTATGTATCTTTTATGTATTCTTTATGTACCTTTTATGTACGTTTTAAGTACCTTTTATGTAACTTGTATTTACCTTTTATGTACCTTTTATGTACTTTTTAAGTACCTTTTATGTACCTTTTATGTACCTTTAATGTACCTTTTATGTACCGTTTATATACCTTTTATGTACCTTTTATGTACCTTTTATGTAACTTTTATGTAACTTTTATGTACCTGTTATGTACCTTTTATGTACATTTTGTGTACCTTTTATGTACCTTTTATGTACCTTTTTGTACTTTTTATGTACCTTTTATGCACCTTTTATGTACCTTTTATGTACCCTTTATCTACCTTTTATGTACCTTTTATGTATCTTTTATGTACTTTTTATGTACCCCTTATGTACCTTTTATATACCTTTTATGTACCTTTTATGTATCTTTTATGTACGTTTTAAGTACCGTTTATGTACGTTTTAAGTACCTTTTATGTACCTTTTATGTACTTTTTATGTACCTTTTATGTACGTTTTATGTACCTTTTATGTACCTTTTATGTACCTTTTATGTACCTTTTATGTACCTTTTATGTACGTTTTAAGTACCTTTTATGTAACTTTTATGTACCTTTTATGTACCTTTTATGTACTTTTTAAGTACCTTTTATGTACCTTTTATGTACCTTTAATGTACCTTTTATGTACCTTTTATGTACCTTTTATGTATCTTTTATGTATTCTTTATGTACCTTTTATGTACGTTTTAAGTACCTTTTATGTAACTTGTATTTACCTTTTATGTACCTTTTATGTACTTTTTAAGTACCTTTTATGTACCTTTTATGTACCTTTAATGTACCTTTTATGTACCGTTTATATACCTTTTATGTACCTTTTATGTACCTTTTATGTAACTTTTATGTAACTTTTATGTACCTGTTATGTACCTTTTATGTACATTTTGTGTACCTTTTATGTACCTTTTATGTACCTTTTTGTACTTTTTATGTACCTTTTATGCACCTTTTATGTACCTTTTATGTACCCTTTATCTACCTTTTATGTACCTTTTATGTATCTTTTATGTACTTTTTATGTACCCCTTATGTACCTTTTATATACCTTTTATGTACCTTTTATGTATCTTTTATGTACGTTTTAAGTACCGTTTATGTACGTTTTAAGTACCTTTTATGTACCTTTTATGTACTTTTTATGTACCTTTTATGTACGTTTTATGTACCTTTTATGTACCTTTTATGTACCTTTTATGTACCTTTTATGTACCTTTTATGGACCTTTTATGTACCTTTTATGTACCTTTTATGTACCTTTTATGAACCTTTTATGTACCTTTTATGTACCTTTTATGTACGTTTTAAGTACATTTTATGTACCTTTAATGTACCTTTTATGTAACTTTTATGTACCTTTTATGTACCTTTTATGTACATTTATGTACCTTTTATGTATCTTTTATGTAACTTTTATGTACCTGTTATGTACCTTTTATGTACATTTTATGTACCTTTTATGTACCTTTTATGTACTTTTTAAGTACCTTTTATGTACATTTTATGTACCTTTAATGTACCTTTTATGTAACTTTTATGTACCTTTTATGTACCTTTTATGTACATTTATGTACCTTTTATGTATCTTTTATGTAACTTTTATGTACCTGTTATGTACCTTTTATGTACCTTTTATGTACCTTTTATGTACCTATTATGTACTTCTTATGTACCTTTTATGTACCTTTTATGTACCTTTTATGTACTTTTTATGTACCCTTTATGTACCTTTTATGTACTTTTTATGTACCTTTTATGTACTTCTTATGTACCTTTTATGTACCTTTTATGTATCTTTTATGTACTTTTTATGTACCATTTATGTACCTTTTTTGTACCTTTTATGTACTTCTTATGTACCTTTTATGTACCTTTTATGTACCTTTTATATACCTTTTATGTACCTTTTATGTACCTTTTATGTACCTTTTATGTACCTTTTATGTACCTTTCATGTAACTTTTATGTAACTTTTATGTACCTTTTATGTACGTTTTAAGTACCTTTTATGTACCTTTTATGTATCTTTTATGTACTTTTTATGTACCTTTAATGTACCTTTTATGTACCTTTTATGTACCTTTTAGTTACCTTTTATGGACTTTTTATGTACCTTTTATGTACCTTTTATGTACCTTTTATGAACCTTTTATGTACCTTTTATGTACCTTTTATGTACGTTTTAAGTACCTTTTATGTACATTTTATGTATCTTTTATGTACTTTTTATGTACCTTTTATGTACGTTTTATGTACATTTTATGTATCTTTTAGGTACCTTTTATGTACCTTTTATGTAACTTTTATGTACCTTTTAAGTACCTTTTATGTACTTTTTATGTAACTTTTATGTACCTTTTATGTATCTTTTTATGAACCTTTTATGTACTTTTTTGGTACTTTTTATGTTCCTTTTATGTAACTTTTATGTACCTTTTATGTACCTTTTATTTACCTTTTATGTACCTTTTATGTACCTTTTATGTACCCTTTATGTACCTTTTATGTACGTTTTAAGTACCTATTATGTACGTTTTAAGTACTTTTTATGTACCTTTTATGTAATTTTTATGTACCTTTTATGTACCTTTTATGTACCTTTTATGTACCTTTTATGTAGCTTTTATGTACCTTTTATGTTCGTTTTAAGTACCTTTTATGTACCTTCTATGTACCTATTATGTACCTTTTATGTACCTTTTATGTATCTTTTATGTACCTTTTATGTACTTTTTATGTATTTTTTATGTACCTTTTATGTACTTATTCTGTACCTTTTATGTACTTTTTATGTACTTTTTGTGTACCTTTTATGTAACTTTTAAGTACGTTTTAAGTACCTTTTATGTACCTTTTATGTACCTTTTATTTACTTTTTATGTACCTTTTATGTACCTTTTATGTACCTTTTATGTACCTTTTAAGTACCTTTTATGTACCTTTTATGTAACTTTTATGTAACTTTCATGTGCCTTTTATGTACGTTTTAAGTACCTTTTATGTACCTTTTATGTACGTTTTATGTACATTTAATGTATCTTTTAGGTACCTTTTATGTGCCTTTTATGTAACTTTTATGTACCTTTTAAGTACCTTTTATGTACTTTTTATATAACTTTTATGTACCTTTTATGTATCTTTTTATGAACCTTTTATGTACTTTTTTGGTACTTTTTATGTACCTTTTATGTAACTTTTATGTACCTTTTATGTACCTTTTATTTACCTTTTATGTACCTTTTATGTACCTTTTATGTACCCTTTATGTACCTTTTATGTACGTTTTAAGTACCTATTATGTACGTTTTAAGTACTTTTTATGTACCTTTTATGTAAGTTTTATGTACCTTTTATGTACCTTTTATGTACCTTTTATGTATCTTTTATGTAGCTTTTATGTACCTTTTATGTACGTTTTAAGTACCTTTTATGTTCGTTTTAAGTACCTTTTATGTACCTTCTATGTACCTGTTATGTACCTTTTATGTACCTTTTATGTACCTTTTATGTACCTTTTATGTACTTTTTATGTATTTTTTATGTACCTTTTATGTACCTATTCTGTATCTTTTATGTACTTTTTATGTACTTTTTATGTACCTTTTATGTAACTTTTAAGTACGTTTTAAGTACCTTTTATGTACCTTTTATGTACCTTTTATTTACTTTTTAAGTACCTTTTATGTACCTTTTATGCACCTTTTATGTACCTTTTATCTACCTTTTATGTACCTTTTATGTACCTTTTATGCACCTTTTATGTACCTTTTATGTACCCTTTATCTACCTTTTATGTACCTTTTATGTATCTTTTATGTACATTTTATGTACCCTTTATGTACCTTTTATGTACCTTTTATGTACCTTTTATGTACCTTTTATGTACGTTTTGAGTACCTTTTATGTACATTTTAAGTACTTTTTATGTACCTTTTATGTACTTTTTATGTACCTTTTATGTACCTTTTATGTACCTTTTATGTATCTTTTATGTATTCTTTATGTACCTTTTATGTACGTTTTAAGTACCTTTTATGTAACTTGTATTTACCTTTTATGTACCTTTTATGTACTTTTTAAGTACCTTTTATGTACCTTTTATGTACCTTTAATGTACCTTTTATGTACCGTTTATATACCTTTTATGTACCTTTTATGTACCTTTTATGTAACTTTTATGTAACTTTTATGTACCTGTTATGTACCTTTTATGTACATTTTGTGTACCTTTTATGTACCTTTTATGTACCTTTTTGTACTTTTTATGTACCTTTTATGCACCTTTTATGTACCTTTTATGTACCCTTTATCTACCTTTTATGTACCTTTTATGTATCTTTTATGTACTTTTTATGTACCCCTTATGTACCTTTTATATACCTTTTATGTACCTTTTATGTATCTTTTATGTACGTTTTAAGTACCGTTTATGTACGTTTTAAGTACCTTTTATGTACCTTTTATGTACTTTTTATGTACCTTTTATGTACGTTTTATGTACCTTTTATGTACCTTTTATGTACCTTTTATGTACCTTTTATGTACGTTTTAAGTACCTTTTATGTAACTTTTATGTACCTTTTATGTACCTTTTATGTACTTTTTAAGTACCTTTTATGTACCTTTTATGTACCTTTAATGTACCTTTTATGTACCTTTTATGTACCTTTTATGTATCTTTTATGTATTCTTTATGTACCTTTTATGTACGTTTTAAGTACCTTTTATGTAACTTGTATTTACCTTTTATGTACCTTTTATGTACTTTTTAAGTACCTTTTATGTACCTTTTATGTACCTTTAATGTACCTTTTATGTACCGTTTATATACCTTTTATGTACCTTTTATGTACCTTTATGTAACTTTTATGTAACTTTTATGTACCTGTTATGTACCTTTTATGTACATTTTGTGTACCTTTTATGTACCTTTTATGTACCTTTTTGTACTTTTTATGTACCTTTTATGCACCTTTTATGTACCTTTTATGTACCCTTTATCTACCTTTTATGTACCTTTTATGTATCTTTTATGTACTTTTTATGTACCCCTTATGTACCTTTTATATACCTTTTATGTACCTTTTATGTATCTTTTATGTACGTTTTAAGTACCGTTTATGTACGTTTTAAGTACCTTTTATGTACCTTTTATGTACTTTTTATGTACCTTTTATGTACGTTTTATGTACCTTTTATGTACCTTTTATGTACCTTTTATGTACCTTTTATGTACCTTTTATGGACCTTTTATGTACCTTTTATGTACCTTTTATGTACCTTTTATGAACCTTTTATGTACCTTTTATGTACCTTTTATGTACGTTTTAAGTACCTTTTATGTACCTTTTATGTATCTTTTATGTACTTTTTATGTACCTTTTATGTACGTTTTATGTACATTTTATGTATCTTTTAGGTGCCTTTTATGTACCTTTTATGTACCTTTTATGTACCTTTTATGTATCTTTTTATGAACCTTTTATGTACTTTTTTGGTACTTTTTATGTCCCTTTTATGTAACTTTTATGTACCTTTTATGTACCTTTTAATTACCTTTTATGTACCTTTTATGTACCTTTTATGTACCCTTTATGTACCTTTTATGTACGTTTTATGTACCTATTATGTACGTTTTAAGTACTTTTTATGTACCTTTTATGTAATTTTTATGTACCTTTTATGTACCTTTTATGTACCTTTTATGTACCTTTTATGTACCTTTTATGTACCTTTTATGTACCTTTTATGTACCTTTTATGTACGTTTTAAGTACCTTTTATGTTCGTTTTAAGTACCTTTTATGTACCTTCTATGTACCTATTATGTACCTTTTATGTACCTTTTATGTACCTTTTATGTACTTTTTATGTATTTTTTATGTACCTTTTATGTACCTATTCTGTACCTTTTATGTACTTTTTATGTACTTTTTATGTACCTTTTATGTAACTTTTAAGTACGTTTTAAGTACCTTTTATGTACCTTTTATGTACCTTTTATTTACTTTTTATGTACCTTTTATGTACCTTTTATGCACTTTTTATGTACCTTTTATCTACCTTTTATGTACCTTTTATGTACCTTTTATGCACCTTTTATGTACCTTTTATGTACCCTTTATCTACCTTTTATGTATCTTTTATGTACTTTCTATGTACCCTTTATGTACCTTTTATGTATCTTTTATGTACCTTTTATGTACCTTTTATGTACGTTTTAAGTACCTTTTATGTACGTTTTGTGTACCTTTTATGTACCTTTTATGTACCTTTTTGTACTTTTTATGTACCTTTTATGCACCTTTTATGTACCTTTTATGTACCCTTTATCTACCTTTTATGTACCTTTTATGTATCTTTTATGTACTTTTTATGTACCCCTTATGTACCTTTTATATACCTTTTATGTACCTTTTATGTATCTTTTATGTACGTTTTAAGTACCGTTTATGTACGTTTTAAGTACCTTTTATGTACCTTTTATGTACTTTTTATGTACCTTTTATGTACGTTTTATGTACCTTTTATGTACCTTTTATGTACCTTTTATGTACCTTTTATGTACCTTTTATGGACCTTTTATGTACCTTTTATGTACCTTTTATGTACCTTTTATGAACCTTTTATGTACCTTTTATGTACCTTTTATGTACGTTTTAAGTACCTTTTATGTACCTTTTATGTATCTTTTATGTACTTTTTATGTAACTTTTATGTACGTTTTATGTACATTTTATGTATCTTTTAGGTGCCTTTTATGTACCTTTTATGTACCTTTTATGTACCTTTTATGTATCTTTTTATGAACCTTTTATGTACTTTTTTGGTACTTTTTATGTCCCTTTTATGTAACTTTTATGTACCTTTTATGTACCTTTTAATTACCTTTTATGTACCTTTTATGTACCTTTTATGTACCCTTTATGTACCTTTTATGTACGTTTTATGTACCTATTATGTACGTTTTAAGTACTTTTTATGTACCTTTTATGTAATTTTTATGTACCTTTTATGTACCTTTTATGTACCTTTTATGTACCTTTTATGTACCTTTTATGTACCTTTTATGTACCTTTTATGTACCTTTTATGTACGTTTTAAGTACCTTTTATGTTCGTTTTAAGTACCTTTTATGTACCTTCTATGTACCTATTATGTACCTTTTATGTACCTTTTATGTACCTTTTATGTACTTTTTATGTATTTTTTATGTACCTTTTATGTACCTATTCTGTACCTTTTATGTACTTTTTATGTACTTTTTATGTACCTTTTATGTAACTTTTAAGTACGTTTTAAGTACCTTTTATGTACCTTTTATGTACCTTTTATTTACTTTTTATGTACCTTTTATGTACCTTTTATGCACCTTTTATGTACCTTTTATCTACCTTTTATGTACCTTTTATGTACCTTTTATGCACCTTTTATGTACCTTTTATGTACCCTTTATCTACCTTTTATGTATCTTTTATGTACTTTCTATGTACCCTTTATGTACCTTTTATGTATCTTTTATGTACCTTTTATGTACCTTTTATGTACGTTTTAAGTACCTTTTATGTACGTTTTAAGTACTTTTTATGTACCTTTTATGTACTTTTTATGTACCTTTTATGTACCTTTTATGTACCTTTTATGTACCTTTTATGTACCTTTTATGTACCTTTTATGTACCTTTTATGTACGTTTTAAGTACCTTTTATGTAACTTGTATGTACCTTTTATGTACCTTTTATGTACTGTTTAAGTACCTTTTATGTACCTTTTATGTACCTTTAATGTACCTTTTATGTACGGTTTATATACCTTTTATGTACCTTTTATGTTCCTTTTATGTAACTTTTATGTAACTTTTATGTACCTGTTATGTACCTTTTATGTACATTTTGTGTACCTTTAATGTACCTTTTATGTACCTTTTTGTACTTTTTATGTACCTTTTATGCACCTTTTATGTACCTTTTATGTACCCTTTATCTACCTTTTATGTACCTTTTATGTATCTTTTATGTACTTTTTATGTACCCTTTATGTACCTTTTATATACCTTTTATGTACCTTTTATGTATCTTTTATGTACGCTTTAAGTACCTTTTATGTACGTTTTAAGTACATTTTTTGTACCTTTTATGTACTTTTTATGTACCTTTTATGTACGTTTTATGTATCTTTTATGTACCTTTTATGTACATTTTATGTACGTTTTAAGTACCTTTTATGTAACTTTTATGTACCTTTTATGTACCTTTTATGTACTTTTTAAGTACCTTTTATGTACCTTTTATGTACCTTTAATGTAACTTTTATGTACCTTTTATGTACTTTTTATGTACCTTTAATGTACCTTTTATGTACCTTTTATGTACCTTTTATGTAACTTTTATGTACCTGTTATGTACCTTTTATGTACATTTTGTGTACCTTTTATGTACCTTTTATGTATTTTTTTGTACTTTTATGTACCTTTTATGTACCTTTTGTGTACGTTTTAAGTACCTTTTATGTACTTTTTATGTACCTTTTATGTACCTTCTATGTACATTTTATGTACCTTTTATGTACCTTTCATGTACCTTTTATGTACCTTTTATGTACTTTTTATTTACTTTTTATGTACCTTTTATGTACCTTTTATGTACCTTTTATGTACCTTTTATGTACTTTTTATTTACCTTTTATGTACCTTTTAAGTAACTTTTATGTACATTTTATGTACGTTTTAAATACCTTTTATGTACGTTTTAAGTACCTTTTATGTACCTTCTATGTACCTTTTATGTACGTTTTAAGTACCTTTTATGAAACTTTTATGTACCTTTTATGTACCTTTTATGTACGTTTATTAAGTACCTTTTAAGTACGTTTTAAGTACCTTTTATGTACCTTTTATGTACCTTTTATGTACCTTTAATTTACGTTTTAAGTACCTTTTAAGTACGTTTTAAGTACCTTTTATGTACCTTTTATGTACCTTTTATGTACTTTTTATGTACCTTTTATGTACCTTTTATGTACCTTCTATGTCCTTTTTATTTACCTTTTATGTACCTTTTATGTATCTTTTATGTACCTTTTATGTACGTTTTAAGTACCTTTTATGTACCCTTTATGTACCCTTTATGTACCTTTTATGTACCTTTTATGTACCTTTTATGTACCTTTTATGTACCTTTTATGTACCTCCTATGTACCTCTTATGTACCTTTTATGTAACTTTTATGTACCCTTTATTTACTTTTATGTACCTTTTATGTACGTTTTAAGTACCTTTTATGTACGTTTTAAGTACTTTTTATGTACCTTTTATGTACCTTTAATGTACCTTTTATGAACCTTTTATGTACCTTTTATGTACCTTTTATGTACCCTTTATCTACCTTTTATGTACCTTTTATGTACCTCTTATGTACCTTTTATGTAACTTTTATGTACCCTTTATTTACTTTTATGTACCTTTTATGTACGTTTTAAGTACCTTTTATGTACGTTTTAAGTACTTTTTATGTACCTTTTATGTACCTTTAATGTACTTTTTATGTACCTTTTATGCACCTTTTATGTACCTTTTATGTACCCTTTATCTACCTTTTATGTACCTTTTATGTATCTTTTATGTACTTTTTATGTACCCCTTATGTACCTTTTATATACCTTTTATGTACCTTTTATGTACCTTTTATGTACGTTTTAAGTACCGTTTATGTACGTTTTAAGTACCTTTTATGTACCTTTTATGTACTTTTTATGTACCTTTTATGTACGTTTTATGTACCTTTTATGTACCTTTTATGTACCTTTTATGTACCTTTTATGTACCTTTTATGTACGTTTTAAGTACCTTTTATGTAACTTTTATGTACCTTTTATGTACCTTTTATGTACTTTTTAAGTACCTTTTTTGTACCTTTTATGTACCTTTAATGTACCTTTTATGTACCTTTTATGTACTTTTTATGTACCTTTAATGTACCTTTTATGTACCTTTTATGTACCTTTTATGTAACTTTTATGTACCTGTTATGTACCTTTTATGTACATTTTGTGTACCTTTTATGTACCTTTTATGTACATTTTATGTACCTTTTATGTACCTTTTATGTACTTTTATGTACTTTTTATGTTCCTTTTATGTACCTTTTATGTACCTTTTATGTACCTTTTAGGTACCTTTTATGGACCTTTTATGTACCTTTTATGTACCTTTTATGTACCTTTTATGAACCTTTTATGTACCTTTTATGTACCTTTTATGTACGTTTTAAGTACCTTTTATGTACCTTTTATGTATCTTTTATGTACTTTTTATGTACCTTTTATGTACGTTTTATGTACATTTTATGTATCTTTTAGGTGCCTTTTATGTACCTTTTATGTACCTTTTATGTACCTTTTATGTACCTTTTATGTATCTTTTTATGAACCTTTTATGTACTTTTTTGGTACTTTTTATGTCCCTTTTATGTAACTTTTATGTACCTTTTATGTACCTTTTAATTACCTTTTATGTACCTTTTATGTACCTTTTATGTACCATTTATGTACCTTTTATGTACGTTTTATGTACCTATTATGTACGTTTTAAGTACTTTTTATGTACCTTTTATGTAATTTTTATGTACCTTTTATGTACCTTTTATGTACCTTTTATGTACCTTTTATGTACCTTTTATGTACCTTTTATGTACCTTTTATGTACCTTTTATGTACGTTTTAAGTACCTTTTATGTTCGTTTTAAGTACCTTTTATGTACCTTCTATGCACCTATTATGTACCTTTTATGCACCTTTTATGTACCTTTTATGTACTTTTTATGTATTTTTTATGTACCTTTTATGTACCTATTCTGTACCTTTTATGTACTTTTTATGTACTTTTTATGTACCTTTTATGTAACTTTTAAGTACGTTTTAAGTACCTTTTATGTACCTTTTATGTACCTTTTATTTACTTTTTATGTACCTTTTATGTACCTTTTATGCACCTTTTATGTAACTTTTATTTACCTTTTATGTACCTTTTATGTACCTTTTATGCACCTTTTATGTACCTTTTATGTACCCTTTATCTACCTTTTATGTATCTTTTATGTACTTTTTATGTACCCTTTATGTACCTTTTATGTATCTTTTATGTACCTTTTATGTACCTTTTATGTACGTTTTAAGTACCTTTTATGTACGTTTTAAGTACTTTTTATGTACCTTTTATGTACTTTTTATGTACCTTTTATGTACCTTTTATGTACCTTTTATGTACCTTTTATGTACCTTTTATGTACCTTTTATGTACCTTTTATGTACGTTTTAAGTACCTTTTATGTAACTTGTATGTACCTTTTATGTACCTTTTATGTACTGTTTAAGTACCTTTTATGTACCTTTTATGTACCTTTAATGTACCTTTTATGTACGGTTTATATACCTTTTATGTACCTTTTATGTTCCTTTTATGTAACTTTTATGTAACTTTTATGTACCTGTTATGTACCTTTTATGTACATTTTGTGTACCTTTAATGTACCTTTTATGTACCTTTTTGTACTTTTTATGTACCTTTTATGCACCTTTTATGTACCTTTTATGTACCCTTTATCTACCTTTTATGTACCTTTTATGTATCTTTTATGTACTTTTTATGTACCCTTTATGTACCTTTTATATACCTTTTATGTACCTTTTATGTATCTTTTATGTACGCTTTAAGTACCTTTTATGTACGTTTTAAGTACATTTTTTGTACCTTTTATGTACTTTTTATGTACCTTTTATGTACCTTTTATGTACTTTTTATGTACCTTTAATGTACCTTTTATGTACCTTTTATGTACCTTTTATGTAACTTTTATGTACCTGTTATGTACCTTTTATGTACATTTTGTGTACCTTTTATGTACCTTTTATGTATTTTTTTTGTACTTTTATGTACCTTTTATGTACCTTTTGTGTACGTTTTAAGTACCTTTTATGTACTTTTTATGTACCTTTTATGTACGTTTTATGTACATTTTATGTATCTTTTAGGTGCCTTTTATGTACCTTTTATGTACCTTTTATGTACCTTTTATGTACCTTTTATGTATCTTTTTATGAACCTTTTATGTACTTTTTTGGTACTTTTTATGTCCCTTTTATGTAACTTTTATGTACCTTTTATGTACCTTTTAATTACCTTTTATGTACCTTTTATGTACCTTTTATGTACCCTTTATGTACCTTTTATGTACGTTTTATGTACCTATTATGTACGTTTTAAGTACTTTTTATGTACCTTTTATGTAATTTTTATGTACCTTTTATGTACCTTTTATGTACCTTTTATGTACTTTTTATGTACCTTTTATGTACCTTTTATGTACCTTTTATGTACCTTTTATGTACGTTTTAAGTACCTTTTATGTTCGTTTTAAGTACCTTTTATGTACCTTCTATGTACCTATTATGTACCTTTTATGCACCTTTTATGTACCTTTTATGTACTTTTTATGTATTTTTTATGTACCTTTTATGTACCTATTCTGTACCTTTTATGTACTTTTTATGTACTTTTTATGTACCTTTTATGTAACTTTTAAGTACGTTTTAAGTACCTTTTATGTACCTTTTATGTACCTTTTATTTACTTTTTATGTACCTTTTATGTACCTTTTATGCACCTTTTATGTAACTTTTATCTACCTTTTATGTACCTTTTATGTACCTTTTATGCACCTTTTATGTACCTTTTATGTACCCTTTATCTACCTTTTATGTATCTTTTATGTACTTTTTATGTACCCTTTATGTACCTTTTATGTATCTTTTATGTACCTTTTATGTACCTTTTATGTACGTTTTAAGTACCTTTTATGTACGTTTTAAGTACTTTTTATGTACCTTTTATGTACTTTTTATGTACCTTTTATGTACCTTTTATGTACCTTTTATGTACCTTTTATGTACCTTTTATGTACCTTTTATGTACCTTTTATGTACGTTTTAAGTACCTTTTATGTAACTTGTATGTACCTTTTATGTACCTTTTATGTACTGTTTAAGTACCTTTTATGTACCTTTTATGTACCTTTAATGTACCTTTTATGTACGGTTTATATACCTTTTATGTACCTTTTATGTTCCTTTTATGTAACTTTTATGTAACTTTTATGTACCTGTTATGTACCTTTTATGTACATTTTGTGTACCTTTAATGTACCTTTTACGTACCTTTTTGTACTTTTTATGTACCTTTTATGCACCTTTTATGTACCTTTTATGTACCCTTTATCTACCTTTTATGTACCTTTTATGTATCTTTTATGTACTTTTTATGTACCCTTTATGTACCTTTTATATACCTTTTATGTACCTTTTATGTATCTTTTATGTACGCTTTAAGTACCTTTTATGTACGTTTTAAGTACATTTTTTGTACCTTTTATGTACTTTTTATGTACCTTTTATGTACGTTTTATGTACCTTTTATGTACCTTTTATGTACCTTTTATGTACGTTTTAAGTACCTTTTATGTAACTTTTATGTACCTTTTATGTACCTTTTATGTACTTTTTAAGTACCTTTTATGTACCTTTTAT
>CALNHX010008242.1:0-63134 GCA_940337035.1 Agriotes lineatus
ACTTTGGCGGATTGTGGGAGGCCGGAATTAAGTCCTCCAAACATCACATACGGCGCGTTATAGGTAACGCTAGTCTAAATTACGATGAATTTTGCACTTTGCTAGCACAGGTGGAAGCGACCTTAAACTCCCGACCCCTGTCTCCTTTGTCCGCTGATCCAAACGACCTTCAGCCTTTGACTCCTGCTCATTTTCTGATCGGTCGTCCTTTGGTGTCACTGCCTGATCCCAACGTCACTGAGATAGCCGAGTCTCGGCTGTCTAGATACCAAAGAATACAACAGCCCCACCAGAATGTATGGAAAAGATGGAGTAAGGAGTACATCTCAGAACTCCAACAGCGCACCAAATGGCGCACACACTCTTCGGACCTCCAGCCTGGTTCCATGGTCCTCATCAAGGATGACAATCTTCCCCCTCTGAAGTGGAGGTTAGGCCGGGTCACCGAGCTGCACCCTGGCCTTGAGGGCGTTACGCGTGTTGCGTTAGTGAAAACTGTGTCAGGGATCGTAAAACGATCCTTCGCCAAATTATGTCCGCTACCCAGTGTTGTGAACTAGCACGTTTGCGTCCTGCGCAGTGTTTTCGTAAAGCCTTTTGGCTTTCCATTGTTCGGGTTTTCCTGTATTACCTTAAGATCTATGTATTATTATGCACTTTATATATGTTTGATCTATTTACATGTTTTACTCTAGCTGTTATATGTCAAATTTGTAATTTTGCTATTTGAAAGGTTACCCTTTCCAAGGCGGGCGGTATGTTAAGTGTTTCATAAATTTTGCCGCTTCGCTTGTAGTTGTGCGTTGTACTATGCGAATTTCAGCACTTCTTGGAGCGCGCCTGCCATCTCCACTTACCCTCCGACAGTCGACCAGACTGGACGCGAGCAGTCCACTCCGAGAAACGCTAATTCTTTGTTTAAATGTTCAAATGTTTGTGTGTTAATTTATTGCGAATAAATTACCTACTTTGCTTTCAACGAGTGTATAATTTAGTGAAGAATAAATCTATACAGTCCACTACAGTTCAATCGAGCTCGCAACCAGGAATTTTCCAAACATAACGGAAAACTTTGAGGCTCACCAACAACAATATAAAATTTATTTCTACTGTGTTTTTCTGTCTATTTATTTTAGTTATTAATCGGACGCTGGGCACCTGATCTATCCGGAGCAAAATTTAAAGTAAATTTGAGAGGTCATAGGAAAATTACTGCAACATTACAAATATCTTAAGTATCTGTATTATAAAATGTACAATCGTTACCTTGATTATGACGAGGATCGGAATATTAGAGGTAAGGTGCAAGTTTTCAAATTAATTGAGGGGCGAAAAATATCGGCGGTGTTGTTTATACACAAATTTTTCAACAATAACTCTATTAAAATCAAATATAACATTTTGAACATCTTCGTAAGTAGTTTTAAAAACAGATTACAACCTCAGTGCAGCTATAATAAATTATCTGTCAATAAACGCTAATAAACAAACAATAAAATTTCAAGAAAAATATGGCATTCATGACAATGTTGCATCAAACTGAATAAACACTAAAAGGAGACATTCTTTCTCAGAATAACAGCAAGCCAAAAACTCAAGCAATGTCGAGCTGCATTCACAGCATTAATCTAAAATACAATGATTACGGGTTGATGTTTAATTCAATATTAAGGTGCTATGTGGCCAATTCAGCTAGAATAACCTAAAAACTTAAAAAAGCAAATTACTTAAAGAACAAATATTTATATGAGTAGAAAACTGTGTATTACAAATGGTAATTACATACACGACATTGAACTTGACTCCGAGTGACAATATGTACATTTAATTATAAACAGTGAATTAATTTCAAACCATACGTGAGTGATGTATTTCAAAATCTGATTTTAACAATATTAAATAGTATGGTAAGGTCAAAGGGTTAGGATCTTTCCAAATGTGAAACTTGCTTCTGGAATTCTTGCAGGCTACATCAGGGGCACATAAGCCATACCTAAATCAAAGCTGAGCTTTAAGCTGGTCCATAAAAGGTGCTGCAAAGACAGACAATAGTTTAAACAACGTTAAATTGGTTGGGCGTCTCAAATTGAAATAACGGCATCATGGATACAAAACGACTCTACAGGCAACATACTGTCAAATTTGAAGAAAATGGAGCGCTTGCTGCAAGACGAACAAAAATCAGACCAACGAAACAGCACATCGGACTGCATAAAAATGTCACCATAGGAGATTTCAAGTGCGCTGATCTTAAAAACAGTATTAGTTTTAAGCTAGGAATTAGTTTTCATGTAATTTTTAATACTATTTTGTGAGTATTTAATCTTCTATTATTTGTTCAATTTCCAATTTGTCGTAACTGTCATATTTAAATTTAGCCACAAATAGGAATTGTTATTAACAATGGAATAACGTCTCTGTGAGCAACCAGGGAAAACTATAAATACTTCTGCCCCAGTAAATGACTACCTTTCGAATGTTAAGTAAACCCACGCAAGTTTGGTATGTAGAATTGCTAATTCATCTGTTTACTGACAAGTAAATGTGAGGTGTTAACATTTTTTTTAGTTTTACTTCTTTGCATAAGTGTAAATAAAAAGCTTACCTATCTGCATCACTGCGAATCTTAAAACAGATACAGTATTTGATGCTCCAATCTTCATTTAAACTAAGAAATCTCTCAACCGAAGGTCAAATTGACTCCATTTTGACTTCAGCAAGCTGATTCAAGGTCAGCATTGGCGTATCGTGCCCAAAGAAATCCAGCATTTGCGTGCAGTCTTCGAAAGTGTTCAACAAAATATTATTGTATTGCCATGTTTAGCTCGCGATCATCTTTTATTGCATAAGTTGCTATGGGTTTAATCTTCTGATTGAATAGCAATTTGGCGCTTTCAGCTGAGAGTCTAAGCATATTTTTTAGACTATTTATTGCTCTGACTGCCTGTATTTTCCTGCATTTTATATGTTCTGTGAGCATCAGTATCGTCTGGAGTATTACCCCTAAATACGTGTAGCTGTTTACTATGTGCATCTCTTCATCTTTGTATTTAAACAAATCTGCTTTTTCCAGTAGGCCACCTTTTCTATTTTTTTTATTTTGGTTTTTGTCATGTTTACTTGTAGTTTATGCTGTATTTATCTCTGTCGGAGAAGACTGTAAAAAACCAGATCATCTGCACACATGAACATTTTGAATGAGTATCTATCTTTTTTTATTTCTCTTGGTAAGTCTGCTGTATATAGCAGGAAGAGGGTGAAGCTAAGGTTGTCTCCTTGGGCCACTCCCTTTGTTTGTCTTATTTGCTTTGATGTCTAATTGCCATCTGTAATGGGTCATTATGTGTATGTGGTTGTTCACTAGAATGTTGTTTATATGTTTTCCCTTCAACACTAAAATTGTTTATTAGTTTGTGGTTTAGTAAACTACGATTGACGTTGCCGAACGCTTTTTGAAAATCCACAAAACAAGCGTACATCTACCTCGTTCTTGTTTAGTTCTGCACTTACGTCTTCTAGAACTTTTGCAATTGGCATTGCTGTTGATTTTGCTGGAAAAACCACGTTGTTCTTCAAGAATTTTGTTTAGCGCATTGTAAATTATTCGATTGTTTATGAGTTTGACTGTATACTTATACGCTGTTTGTTCTCTGCCTCAATAGTTATTTGGATCTGCTAAGTTTCCCTTAGGTACCTTTATAAAGTATGTGTATGCCACTATTTTTCATGATAGCTCCATTTATCCTTCTAATACGCATATGTTGAAAAGTATCTCCTATTCTGCTTCCAATATGGTGCTACTTTGTTTAATTTGTTTATACGAGATTAAGTCCGGCCTTCTTGCAGTGCTGTTTTTACTCTCCATGATTACTTTCCTGGTTTCGTCTGCCTTAAAAAAACTGTCACACTACTCATCGTAGCTTTTATTATTGTATTGTTGAAGTTGCAACTCCACGTCAGAGGTGAACAAGTTTTCAAATTGTGCATTTAAGGTTTCTATAGGTATTTCTGCTGTAAATTGTGATGGGATTTTCTTAAATAGACTCCATCGTAAACATTTGTATTCAAATTTTTGCATTAATTTGTTTTCAGTTATCTCATCTGCTTATCAATAATTTTTTTCTACGACTACCACTAAACGTAGGCCTTTTAGCGCTAGCTTTTTTCACTAAAAGTGACGTTTCAGTGTGTTTAAAATGAGATCAGCTGTTTACTTTTAGCCCATGTGCTAAAAGTGAAGTGAGTTTATAAAACTACAATTTCGAACTGGAAGTGAGGTTGTAAAGTTATTCTAGTTCCTTTTTGCGTTAGAGGTAAAGTGTTTTTAAATAATTAAAGCGTTATGTAATGAATAAAGTCAGATGTGTACTATTAGAATTACCTTTGATAACTGACTTTGACAGTACTGGCTCCACAAACATTCACCTGCGCGTCAAGGATATCTCTTTATTATGACACAAATTATAACTGTCATAAATGTAAACCTTTGTTAAATCGACATTTATGGATTAATAACAGAAAATTTAAGGTCGTAGAAAAAGTATTGTATGCAAACTCGTGCATAAACATCAACTTTTAGCAATTGTTGCATAAATAGCTAGTTTGTACTGTTTCTTTAGGTCGTAATAAACAGGGTATTTAATAAAACTCACTTTGACTTTAACTCTTTGCAATCGCTGTCAAACCATGGTTTGTGTAAGTCTTTTGGCTTTTATATTGTTGCCCCTTTTATTACATCATTTATACACCTATTAAAATAGTTGGTCTGCATTAGTTCATATAATCGTCCTACTTAACGTTTAAACGATGCAGTAAAAACTAAAAGCAGCCCAAGGCAGAATACAATGGAGACAACTAGTAAACGCACTCAAAACCCACAACGGACTGTAAGAAAGTAAGAAAATCTACTCTTTGATCACACCTCGAATATGTGTACTGGTTTAGAGAATCAACTAGTTACAAATGGTGGAAATTGGCTAATAAACTTAATAATAAAATTTAATTAATAGTCAACCAATAATTACTAAAAATCTTCACATAATTATTCTCCTATAAATAATAAATGTACTCACAGCTGTATTAAAGGCAGGCTATATGCTATATGCAATAGAATAAAATCATGCAACTACTACAAATATGGAATGTGTCCCATGATGATTCAGGCGATAAACAACAATGAAAGCAATATCTTCTTTCGCGATGGTAGACTCAAATAGAGATTAATAGAAATGTTTATTTTATTTAAAATGACTCAAGAAGATATAAGGAGGCAATACTTAGAAAATGTTTTGTTATGTTGCGTCTATATGTCGGAATGGATTAGTTGGAAACTGGATGTAGAAGTTCTCTGAGTTAATATTGTTTCTAGCTGAAATCTCTTGTGGGACCCTAAAAGAACACATGTTTTCTCTAAAATGTTATTCAAGAAAATAGCAAATTGCCAAATGCCCAAGTGTATAAAAAAATAAAATAGAAATAGACCCGTATAGTTATTTCCTGAAAGAGTTTCCACTCATTTCAACTGTACAGAAAACTGAGCTAGGCTTCGGCACTATGGTTGAACCAAATCCTGATACTGTCAGTGCCACAGGGTTAGATACTTTGTAGTAGCAAATGCACTTATGAATTTGATATAAGCCGTTCACGACCCTTTTGAGACAGAGTTGGCTATAATTTTTTCTTTTCATGTTGGACTAACTGATTCGATGATGTAGCGGATGCATTTTTTTCTGTCAGTGTCTGTTCGACATTTTCGTGCCACCATATTACCAGATTTATTGTTTTAATATTCGCAAGAAAATAAATGATTTATCAAATGTGTAAAAATAATTTTAATTTCCGTCAAAGGAAAAGTCAAAATGCCCAAAATAGTTTTGTTACAACAAAAAATTTCCATTAAACGATGCTACCAATTTAAAAAGTACAGACCACATTTAAAAAAACACGAGTTAATGTGGAAACTAGAGAATATCCGGCAACAATGTAACTATTCAGAAAATATAACCTTAAACTGAAAACAACCTAACCTAACACAATTTCCATGACGGAGTTTAGTTGCAACAGAGGTTCTGCCAACAAAATTACTAGATGGTCATAGCCTCACCTGACCCAAAAAGATCGTGAACGGCTTATAGTGTGCCCTCGTATAACTTGCAAACTTTGATTGATTGCATACAAATAAAATTTATTGTAACTATACACACTTATACAGAGTATTTCACGGCACTATTGTAAAGGCGTGTTCTCTAGCTGCAAATACACAAAAAAGTTTTTCTGGACGTTCGGCCAAATTGTATCTTAATAAAGCCACAGTCCCGAGAAGATTTTCCAACAAGATATCTATTGTTACAAAAAATTTTATGGAAGGCTTTAGGCAACAACATATGCAAACAAATCAATAGTTTGGTCAAGATATGTTGATAATATTTTGCAATTTATGTCTATAATGTTGATAAAAAATGTTTGAGCATATTAACAGTAAATCAATCTCCATCAAATGCATTTTAAAAACATATGTTACAAGCGAAAACAGTACTTAAAACATCAATAAAAATAACCATCTACCATTATTTGCTCCAGCCATGTGTTTGTTTGCTGCTTCTAAGTAAGAGTACTAAGCCACACAAAATTCTGATGCAGTAATATTAAGACTATGTTTCCTATGTCACGTCGCGAAAATACTAACTATGGAAACTCTGACTTCAAATACGCAAACGTCAACCAAGAAGGTGTTTAAATTTCCTGAAAGGTCCTGTTTGAGGCTTTCGCGGTTACTCAAATTATTCTCCTTAGCATAGAATTTCGGCTTAGACCGCGAAGTATTTGTAGATGAACACCCAGCATGCTCTGGCTTAATGTGCCTTGCACCTTGTGAAGTCGAGCAAAAACCTGCGCGATGGCCATGCTCTTTGGTGGCTCGTGTTGTTTGAGTATCTTGAGAACGAGGATACTTAGGCAGATTTGGCCGTTTTGCTGTTTGTGCATCCATATTCACTAACGTTTCGCAAGACCTTGCAGCTTGCATCATCAGAGTGAAAGTCGCACTAAGAACTGAAGGTCGGTGTGGAGCTATTTATAGTCCTCTGTGCCAGGCGCGCGGAGTGGCGTAACGCTGGTTGGTCATCCGAGTGCAACGTAATCCGCGGGGCGTGGCCGTATGACGCACAGTGGTTGTAATGCTTTAGATCGTGTATCACAGGGGTCCACGTTTTACTAAGCTTAAAGCCATATTCCCTGTTGATATTATCTGGTCACATGGACGCCAGACATTGACTCTGTTTCTAAAACACCTGAATTCTGTACATCCCAACATACAATTCACAATAGAAGTAGAGGAAAATTGCAGTATTCCGTTTCTAGACGTCCTGGTTAAACGTAAATCAGATGGCAGTTTAGGACATGCAGTCTATAGAAAGGAAACACACACGGACAGATATCTAAATGCTGACTCACACCATCATCCAATGCAAAAAGCAACAGTTCTCCAGACTCTGGCGACAAGAGCCGTTCGTATATCAGACGGGGAAAATCTAGAGAGAGAAAAGCTACATCTGTTTGACTCTTTACAAAGAAACGGATACACAACTACCGCCATACGTAAAGCTCTAGACAAGACTATGACAAAAAAGGCTAAAGAAGAATTTCCACATCTGGAAGGCTTAGCATTTCTACCTTACGTTAAAGGCTCGACTGATAAGATAGAACGTGTCCTGCAACGATGCAACATCAAAACTGTGTTCACGAGCAAGGAAACTTTGGGTAACGGCTTCAGATCGGTAAAAGACAAGATTCCAAGTTTAAAAACCGCTGGCGTATATCGCATTCTTTGTTCTTGCGGCTCGAGTTACATTGGACAGACTGGTCGTTCCGTTGATCTAAGACTCCAAGAACACAAAGGCGATTGCAAACACAAACGCATCACAAAATCAGCCGTAGCTGAGCATACATTTACAAATGGGCACACTCTAGAATTTGAGCATGCCAGAGTACTTGCCAGAATACCTCATTACTTCCCGCGAGTGATACGTGAAGCCATAGAAATAGAAAAACATCCAAATAATATCAACAGGGAATATGGCTTTAAGCTTAGTAAAACGTGGACCCCTGTGATACACGATCTAAAGCATTACAACCACTGTGCGTCATACGGCCACGCCCCGCGGATTACGTTGCACTCGGATGACCAACCAGCGTTACGCCACTCCGCGCGCCTGGCACAGAGGACTATAAATAGCTCCACACCGACCTTCGGTTCTTAGTGCGACTTTCACTCTGATGATGCAAGCTGCAAGGTCTTGCGAAACGTTAGTGAATATGGATGCACAAACAGCAAAACGGCCAAATCTGCCTAAGTATCCTCGTTCTCAAGATACTCAAACAACACGAGCCACCAAAGAGCATGGCCATCGCGCAGGTTTTTGCTCGACTTCACAAGGTGCAAGGCACATTAAGCCAGAGCATGCTGGGTGTTCATCTACAAATACTACGCGGTCTAAGCCGAAATTCTATGCTAAGGAGAATAATTTCCTGAAAGGGTAATTAAATCGTAACTACAGCAATACATAACTTTAGAACCGAACATATACCGAAATCTACGTAAGCAAACACTTCAAAAGGGAGGGGACACGAATCAGAAAATTTAGACAGCATGCAAAAGTCACTCAAATACATTTCAATGTAGCGGAAATGCGGAACAATTTGTTATGATATTATGGGAAAAGCCGTATCCAGAAGTTCAGCGTATTTATAACCGTCGAGAGAGAGAGAGAGAGAAAGAGGCGTCGTCGCCAGGTCAGAGAGAGATGGCCTAGGTGCTAAGAAAATACCTGGAGCGAAAGATGGGAAACATCGGTATACCGCAAAAAAAGCATCAGCATTAATAGGTACCTACGTTTATCCCTAAACATCACTAGGACGTCAAAATATAATTTGAACAGTGTTTACTATAAAAACAACGTTGTTTTGCAGATAAAATGTTGATTATTAATAAAAACAATAACAATAAATATCCAGATGCGTAGAAGCAAGATTGAATGTAATAGTTCCTATTCTGTCTATCGGTATTATTAATATGCATGCCTTTTCTTAATTACTAGATTCAATTGGAGTAATGGTTTTCAACGTAGGCCAAATGGTACCGTTGGAACGATTCTTGGTACTCTTCACCTGTGGTGCTTATTTTCATATTTAAAACTTAAAGCCAGCTCGTTTTTTACTTCCTTTTACGATAAAGGAAGTATTGGATTCACCCCAAAAATTCGAAATTGAGTTTGCAACAGATCTTCACGTTTTAGAGTCCCCTGATCCCAAAAAACATATTTTTTTTCATTGGTCTGTCTGTGTGGCTGTCTGTCTGTCTGTGTGTCTGTGAACCGAATTTTTCAAAAATGAAAAGAGGTATGGCGTCGAAACTTCGTATATAAGTTTTCTGTACTATGTAGATGAGAGCAAGCTTTTGAATAAAATCGCATAACCGGAAGTAGGTGTTTACTCTTGTAATTTTTTAGTGTTTTTCAATATTTTCAAAAACGGCTCTAACGATTTTTTTCAAACTTTACATTTTTATTAAATTTTTAATTTGTATTGATGTGAGCTAGGTTATTTTCCAGTTGAATACTTCTAAAGTGGGCTTCTCTTGTTTTTTTTTCTATTTTTTTATTAAGTCCTATTTTAAATAGAACACCCGGTATATTATTACATTTTTGAATTCAGCTTACTATTTTAGAGAAAATTTGTCTCTTCAACTAACGCTCTATTTTGTACCATTTTTATGGAATTTGTAACTTTTGAAAATATTTGACAAATGCTTAAAAATTAAAAATGAAATTTTTGACTAATTATAAGATCACTGTAAAAAAAAGTTGTGTGAGTGTATCACACCAGATTTTTTATTAATGTAAATTAGTTATAATTTTAGTACAATCAAATTTGCGAAAAGCCAACCCTGCGCAGTAAGAGTATTGTGAAGTTGAGTTCGCGTGCATAACGATAACACACGTCTAAGCCTGTTCGTGAGACGATGAAATACTTCAAGCATCATCTGCTGGCATTTTCAAGTCCAGCTTTAGTCGTTTGCGTGCTTAACCTGAAGGCGCACGCTGACAAACGACTCCAAAACTGCTATGGGCAAAAATCACCCAAAACGAATTGAATAAAAACGACAAAATGTCTTCAGCAAGTAATTGCTGCATACAAGTTTTAACGCACCAAGACAGCGTATGCGTTACCTACAAACGCTATTTTCCTCGTGTGCCGGTGAGTACACGACTTTCAAAGGTGCGTTTGTTCAGTTCATTTGTTGAAACGTAGCGGCAACCAACCAAGCGTAGTCAGAGCAACAATAGGGACTCCCACGCAGCATTTTCACGCATTGTACCGTACCTGCTCAATTTAAAAGTACACAGCAGCCAAAGTTGAAGGTAAATTTGATACAGAAAATGTTTGCCGTTTTAACGCTATAAGGTTTAGGTTCAAATGCGAGAAGCCTTTACGAAGACAAAAGAATATGTTTATGAGTGTACATCGGGCCTGCAAGCGCGACCAAGGTCGGCTTCAAGACAGGGCCGTCTTTTAAGACATTTTTGACGCTTTTTAAGGGCAATTATTTCAACGTTATTTGATATTGTATCATGTATGTTGTGTACGTGCATGCAAATAGCCCTAGCAATCTCGCACGTAAGTTTTTCTAGAAATTTATTTTATTTTTCTCTGATTTTCCTTCTGTTTCTATATGTGTTCTGTATTCAATAAATTTTGTAAACAAACTGGCTTTTCTTAAGCTTTTCTAAAAGTTGGTTTTAGCCCGAAAACACTACAGGGCCGACAATCTTCCTGTTTTTGTTAGGAGATAGTAGTCTTTTAGCCACGACTGGGGTATTAATAGGGTATTATGTTTACTGAGTTAGCTAATCTGACAAACGGGGAAAATAATTATTTAAATACAAGACGTTTTCTTCGAATTTAAAGTTACTACGTGAGGGGTTACAAAAGTTTCATTTCAGTTTATTGTTCATCTAGTGGGCAGAATGGAAGTAGCATTACACGCTAGGAGAGTCTGTGGCCATAGGAAGATTTTGAGAAAATGGGGAGCTGTAGCAGCTCTTAGAAGACACAGTAAGTTTGATCCGTCAAAGATAACGTTGAACCATGTGAATACAGTTGACGTTAAAATATAATCCTGTTTCTAGAAGATTGTTTAAATTTTATTTAACGTCTTTACAATTAGAAAATTTTTTTGGTCTTGAATTAAACCTTACATTTCACTTGTTTAGTTTCAATAATTATAGTTCCAAATATATGTTCAACCCAACTTAGTTTCCTGGATCGTGTTTCATTAAAAATAAGATGCTTCATAGGTAGAGTACAATAATAAGCACGCTCATGGAAGACCTCAAAAAACACAGATAGAGAGCCACTGATTTAGGAAAGAAGGTTATAAACACAACGGTGATTTTATATTAAGTTGTAATTTACTATACACCATGATGTAAAAGAAAAATACAGATTTCTCTTCTTGGTACCTAACTACTGGACTCAAAGGTATTATATTTTGGAAATCCGTATAATATGATATTCGTAGTCATAATAATAAATGTCTTTAAAAACTAACGTGTGTCCCAAAACTTTCGTTATCAAGCGGGCACTGAAATAAAACCTACAGCTTCTAATTCATGAACGCAACTATAAGTTACTTAAAAATCAAATTCCAATTTTAAAATTAAGTATAAACATAGTGGCATTCTTAAATTAGAAACTATTATACGTTTTTAATTGCAGTGCCTGCTCGATAACGAAACTTTTGGGACACGCGTTAGAGAGAAATAAAAAGCTCCAGGTAAGTACATTATTTACAATTGGAAGTCACGTTTAGTACACAAAATATATCTATCGTTGAGTTCTGAATATATGTGAAGGTTGGGGTTAAGCTCCACGGAAACATAACACTTTCTCGTGTTCGTGCTTTAAAAAGGAATAAAACCGGAACTACATACAATTCCGCTGCAGTTTGCAGAATGTACATTCAGCAAGTTGCCTGCTATTGAACCTAAAATTGGATTTGCCGCTTTTTCACCAAGCTGAGGAATTAAGTAGTGTCGTTTTGCTACATGAATTTCTTGTGTAGTGCTAACGCAGCGGCAATAGAGTCAAGTTGTGTTTAGTGAGTATTCGCAGTTGTAATTCAATTTATCTATCGCATACAGTTAATGTAGATCACAGATATTAAAGAAATTTAGAACAGTATTGTTTGTTTGTTTGTTAATGGACAAGGTCGAGGCATGCAAAGTACCAGGTACCTTAGACACCGACTGCTTTGGTCATATGGTCAAACTGCTACTTAGGATTTTGCCGAGACTAAGGAGTTCCAACCCTAGCAAGGGATCTTTTACATGCTACACATCGTAGTAACATGGAACCCACGGCTTTATATCACTTCCGAATGATGGCATTTTGTAGAAGCTCTCATCTGCATTTTTTATTTTTGAAAAGCTCACCGGGACTGGGAATCAAACTCGCGACCCTTAGATCAGTAGTCAGGATGCTTACCACTGAGCTACCGACCCCGCCAGAACAGTATTAAGTGTTGAAATAGCAAAAACTTATTAATATGAACTCAACAAAATCATTTAAGTATGGAAGTCGACAAAAATTATCTAATCGATGCTGATACAATAGCAGCCCAGCATGAAGCATGGTGCGTTAGTCTAAACCACAGAGTTAAGCGATAGCCAACCTTCGCAAAAACATCCCAGAAAATTACATAACCAATAAAAGGTATTTATTTGACAGTAAGCAGTTATTATTATCAAACAACAAATATTATTTGCCCAATAACGATAAAGTTAATAATGAAGCCACCAACCATCCAATTAACAACAAAGTTAAAATGCCTCCAATTTATGGAATTTTATGGAATATTAATCAAACATAATTACGAAAAAATTAATTAAGGAAATTTGAGATGCAATTAGTAATTACAATTTTACGACTAATTACAAAGGTTTTCTCCTCAAAGTAAACCTTCCTATTATAAATGATTATGGAAACCTTACACTATTTTGTAATAGCAACCAGGTTAAATACCGTACCTTCAAGAACTCAGAAGCTCACGTTACGAAAGTCACCAGAATGCTAAATAAGGAAATGAAACCGATGCCATCAGCAACCATTCCATTAGGAACAAGTGATAATGTAAAAGATTATGCCACTGTGTAGTAGAGCTAGGACCTAGACATAAATCTAAAATTATACCACAGTGCTACCGTCGCCAAAGATACGGCCACAGCAAGAATTATTGCCATAGACCCTAAATGTGTCAGAGATCACTTAACCAAAGAACATTTCTGAACTAAAGAAGAAGCAGAAAAGAAACGAATGTTTGTAAACTGTGGTCTTGATCACTACGAAAATTATGGAGGATGTCTTTATCTATCAAAAATTCTTAAGCTTCAAACATGTCAAACCCAACCCAAAGAACCCGGGTCTCAAGCTCTATCAAGCTCCACCTAAACAACAAACAAATGCTCGGCAAAAGGAGAAATGCTATCTTAAACAAGACGACAACGACGCTCAAACAACTCTCAAGTCTAAATTAAAAAAAAAATAAAAATACATTAGTAACTATTTTTATTAACCTTATCACTCCCTATATAATAGAAACAAGGAATTCTATATGGCATGCTCTTTATAACATTTCTAGCTCGTCATCAAGTAGATATCGACTGAATTAGCGAAACTCAATTATTACAGGGTTGCAATAAAACAGACAGAGAGTAAATTAAAGCAGGAAGAGGCGTAGCAGTTGTCTATAAAAATAATATTAATATTGTCCCGAAACAACTATTTGTTTTGTCCGTTAACCAAAAGATATAATGAATGGTTAACGGACAAAACCCAAAACTCTAGACGAAAGTACGTAGAGTATAGAAGGCAAGTAAAAGAACAGGTGAAGCAAGAAAAAAATGATTACTGGGACGTCTGTAGAAATATTGTAACACTCTGCCCTTCTGCTAATAAGGGCGTTGAATTAGTTAATCACCATCGGGTAGCTCTCTCAGTCGGAGTTAACTTGGTTCAGTCAGATATACACTATGAGACCAGCAAACAAACACCAGGATAGTTTTAGACAGTTTAATTATATTGTAATGTATTTACAAACATCGGCATTATTCATTAGAACAAAATAAAATGTATTTTACAATAAAGTGAGCAGTTATACGAGACGTCCTGTTGCGAACACCTAGCGTCTCGGCAACCCGTCATGCATCCGTGCGTTGGTGACCCTACAGTTCGAGCCTTGGAAAATCGAGGGGACGCCACTGGTCAGGAAGTCGGTCCGTCAAAATTTGTTCCCAGCGGTGCCAACTTTCAATTTTGAATTTCGGGCTCAATGTCAAAGGCACGTGTAACTGTAAATATAGGTTAATTCGGCTATGTCAGGATTTATGACTTACAACACCGGGTCGTGGGAGGTTTCCCCGGTGCAGTTTGTGTTGTGTTCGACCAGGATGTTATAGAACGAGAAGTCGACGGGGGAATTCCACTTGGGGCTCAGGTTCGAATTGACAGCGGACGTTGGGAAAACGTCGCCACGGTGCGGGTCCTTCGCGGATGCTGTAGGAACTTGGTTGTACGGTGAGTAGATCTCTGTAGCCAACAAAGATAGATTAAAAGCGAACTTATTCGGCAACTAAAATTGTCGACGTGCCGGGCCACAATAATAAGTAGTCTGATCCGACCAGGTCGGATATATTTACGCTACTTGGCTGATTTAACTATTACAAAATAGACGTATGAAACGGCCTGGCTAACAAGCTTCGCCTCTAACACGTCTTCCAGGAAATTGTTACAACTATCTGTCAACGGAGTTTGGGATAAAAATTTAAGCTGAATCCAGGTTATAATATGGACCGGTATGCCAGCGAAGCGGTTCTCAATAGAGATCGTGGCTTCCAGGAGCTGATTTTTCAGGAGGAGGAATTGTTCGGGTTTAGCTAGAAACACTGCCTCCTATATTGGAGTCGTCGGTTCAACTTAGCTACAGGAAAAACTCAGTACGCAGGATTCCCAAGTGTAAAGGGAAAATTCTCTTAATCGGTCTGGACAGGATCAGGGTTCAGGGAACGGGAACGGGGAACTCTCGGGGAGTTATCTGAGAGAAACCTCGGAAATAAAGGCAGGGAATGAATGCGAATGAATGTCCGTGGAACGGTCGTGAAGCAGCTTTTATGGGCCCCTCTTCGTGCTTCGTGCATTTAGCAACCACTTCGGACATTCTAAGTGGGGGAGCAGCGCATACGTGGAGCGGGGATCTCTCGATGACGTACTTGACCGCGCGGGCCAAAAATTCAAACTCGTAACGTAACATAGAAATCGCTAGGGGAGAACGCGCGAATTAATTTTAATTCAGAAAAACGCGTTCCCGCTGGGCGAAACGTTACAATATAAATAACACAAGAGGTTTGAACTGATCTAAAGAAACATGGAGAGTGATCCGTAATTTACGGCAAGAAACAAAAACACAACTAATATTACATTAATAAAGCCGAAACAATGGATAGAACACTATGAGACACTCCTACAGGAAAAAAGACCACAATATATGATAAAACACGATGGAAACGAAAGAAACCAAATAAGTGTGGAGGGAAAAAGATAAAAAAGGAAGACGTGATAAAAGCACTGAGACAATCTAAAAATAATAAATCAGCCGGTCCAAGAAACATCAGGATAGAATTAGTAAAATATGGGAAAATAAGCTGATAGAAATAGTAACCAAAATGTTTCAGAAAATAGAAGGCGGAGGAAATATACCAACAGGATGGAATAAATCGTATATTGTATCGATACATAAAAAAGGTAGCAAAACAGTATGCCAGAACTACAGAGGCATCAGTATATTACCAACAATGGTCAGGCTTTTTGGAAGAATTATTAAAACTAAAATCGAAGACCATATGGAAGATTTTAGAGAGGAACAAGAAGAATTTAGATGGGGAGATCATGCACAGACAACATTCACTGTATCAGACAAGTAATTGAGAAGAATCAAGAAAAAATACTGACACATATAACGTTCGTAGACTTAGAGAAGGCTTATGACAACGTGCCACGATGTCAACTATGGGAGACAATGAGACGAATTAGAATCAAAGAAAAATGGATAGAAGTGACTAAAGCACTGTATGAAAACTCAGAAGTCCAAATCAGAGTAGGAAACAAAGTAACAAAAGCAATAGAAGTTTCAAAATTATTGAAGCAAGTCTGTACGTTGTCACCAATACTGTTCAACATATATGCCTAGCAAGCGTTAGAAAAATGGTATCAGAAATGTGGAGGAATGGGTATAGAATAAGAGACAAAACCCTACACTCATTAATGTTCGCTGACTACCAACTCATTGTGGCACAAGACGAGAAAGACATGATTTACTCTTGATCAATTTTAAGAAGACGGAATATATGTGTGTTGGAAGATTAGCACACAATTTACACATAGGACATGAAACCATAAAGGCAAGCACAGAATATAAATACTTAGGGTCAATCATATCTGACAAACAATAGTAAAATGGAGAAGGACATAGAAGATAAGGTAATAAAAGGAAAAAGAGCGACGAAAGCACTTCACGGAACAATCTGGAACCGTAACCTCACGAAACAAACCAAGAAAAATATTTTTAATGCAATTGTAGAGCCCATAACAACATACGGGGGAGAACTATGGCCTATGACTAATAAAATAAAAGATAAGAACCGCACAGTAGAATTGGACTTTATGCGGCGAAGCCTACAGTATACACAAATGGATAGGATAAGAACGGAAGATATATAGAGAGAGATGGAAGTAGAAACATCAATTACTAGAATACTTAAAAATAGAACATTAAGATGGTATGGTCACGTTCAAAGCATGAATGAAGAAAGATGGCCTAGGGCGATTATGAATTGGTCACCTAGGGGAAAAAGGAAAAGGGGTAGACCAACAGTAAAATGGAAAACATGTGTTTACAATATTATGTTGGAGAAGGATCTTAGAGAAGAAGATATAGAAGATAGAGATTATTGGAGGTTGAGAACGGCAAACCTGTAAAGGAAGAAAGCCAAGAGAGAGAGAGAGAGAACAACTATTAACATTACAGTCTCTTAAAGTAATAGAAAAAAAAAATTCTCCGCGACAATTCTATAACAGCTTAATTTGCATATTTTGTATATACAAATTAAACTGAATAAAGGTGTACAATAGCACGACATACTATTACTATTTTGCAATAGTAAACTCACGACAGTTGTAGATGACTTCAATTCATCATGGAAATGCAAAGTAAATAATCCAAATGTAACAAAGTTGCTCACAACCACAACAGAAAATGCAGTACATGTACCTTCTGAACCCACAATTATTTTCCGTTCCAAAGCGATATAATCCAGACATATTAGGTTTTTTTTTAACGAATTTACTAGGACTGTACACCAAATAAGCGGTCTTCATTGAAATTAAAAGATGGCCTATACAACTCGCAGCGTTGACCCTAGTGAAACTGTTCCTACAATTACTATAAACATCGCAGCTCATATCCAACATTTAGCTTCAAACAAAACGCCAAGACGTGATTTAATCACCAACACCATTTTCAGGAACTTTACGAAAACTAGCATTTCTTATCTGACAAACGTATTTAATGTGTGCATGAAATTAGGATCTTTCACGAAGCGGTGGAAAATAGCTCATATAGCTTTATTAAAAAAAGCAGAAAAAATTCAATCCACCCAGAAAATTACCGACCAATAAGCTTACTATTTACGCAGTTTAAACAATTAGACAAAAATCTACAAACTCACACCATCTTGTCTAAAATAATATTATTCCACTGTTCCAACATAGTCTTCATAGTAGTCACTCCACCAGCCAACAGTTAGTTCGAATCATTCAAATAATGTAAAAAGTCTTTGAAAAGAAAATATCTAGCAATAATTTTCCTTGATATTACCAAAGAGCATATAATGAGAAGAGACGCAGCTATATAGGTTTCAACGTATATAGATTGTTAAATGTGTTGCATACCCACGTTTCAGGAATTTATTTACAGAAAGCAAACGTGTTTTCGGCAAAGAGCATGCTCTGCTTTCGGGTTTTTCTACCTGAAACAAACTGGTCACTCCAGCGCGATGTTGCCACATCGTTGCGGCGTTCTAAGAAGGGTAGCACGATACACCTAAACACGGTATGTCAGCTAATTCGCCCTAAAACCGACTTGACATCATCCCCGAGCCGTTCATTTGAACTTTTGAAGTTGAATTTATTATTGCAATACGAACGAACGTAACGTGTCTCTATTATTCGTTTTTGACATGTACAATTCTTAATGAAATTATTGTTAATCTCCACAATGTAGTGGCAATTGCAAGTCATATCGGCCCCAGTAATAGAAAATTATTATCGGAGTTTGGAATTGGCTACGAAAAAACTTCCAAGTGATAATTCTTTAAATATTTATGTGTTTGCAGATGCAACTCATCTCATAAAACTTGGTCGCAACCATATTTTAGATTCGAGATTAATTGTTGATAATTTAATAATTAATAAGCTTGGTTTGAAGTTTTGCTAGTTTCTGAATTAACGCTTACCCACAAACTTAGCCGGTATCAGTTACATGTTAAAAGGTCCCAGAGACAAAAAGTATGGCCAGCTGTTCAATTATTATCCAATTGCGTTGCAAAAGCCATTGCGTATTTAGGAAGAACTGAACATTTACCGTTAAATTATCCTTGGGAAAAATTTCAAACGTAATGCAAACCTTTAATGATTGGTTCGATATAATGAATTCAAGGTCAAATTTATAGAGTGCCCTAAGAAAAAAGTTTTATTAGCATTGATTTAGATAAGCAAGTAGATACTATAAACAATACATCGCAGTTAGTTCAATTAATGAATAAGAGTAGGCAAACACCGGTCACTTCTCCATTTTCAAAAGAGCATATTATTATCAAACAGAAGTCTAATTATTTCAATATGTAAATAGCCGCTACAAAGTAGAATATCTTTTAACTAGTAGAATTAATCAAGATGTTATCAATTTTTTTCCTTATATACGTGGCATCGGTGGTTCATATTGGGGAAGCATTCTTCAGCAATTTTTACTAATAATAAAAATGAAGTATTTATGGCTAACCCAAAAGCAAAGAAAAAAGTACATATTTTAGCCACAAGTACAATTTGCCTCGGTTCTCGTATACGTATATATTTATAGATATTGACCTACCCGTTCTAGCGAGTTACAGCTAATAAATAAAGAACTACTATTTTTTTCTTGTATTCGTAACACTTTTTTATTAAAAATATCATTGGCCAACTTTTTGTATAACTGCTGTGGAAATAGTTATTTAACCAACAAGTGTGTTAATCGCCCATTAACAAACGAGTTGATTAAATTTTTTTTTCGTTGGCCACAATTTTTTTTTGTGGTGAAAAATTTGATTAATACAACTAACCTCCATGCGAAATATCATCAAAACGTCAAAATCACAAAAACAGTTAATCAATGAAAAAGAGTGTATTAATCAAAAACAGTGTATTAATGACATCTATTAATCCATCCTTTTTTAGGAATTTTCAAGCGGTCAACGAAAAATTAATTATTCGCATTTTAATTTACAAAAAATCGGGACACGTAAATGTTGTGTTGTAATATTTAAGTTACTAGCAACCAGTGAGACAAATGTCTCATTTAATAAAACAAAAAAGACCGTTTTTCACGTGATTTCTCGAAAACCGGAAGTGTCACGTGACTGAAATTCGGTTCCTGACCTGACATGACCATTCCAAACATATAACTTCCATAACTTTTTTCTCTATCTCTTACGGTTTGGCTGCTGAAACAGCGTCCCGGACAGACAAAACAGCGTCCCGGACAGACAAGTCTATTAGATAAAGGATTATTATTTTTTTGCTGTGATTACTTCATTAATGTGAGCTGTCATTTCATATTTGACAAACAGTTTATAGTCTAACAACAATATACCTTAAATTACTTATATATTAATTTTATATTAAACTGTGTGCCCGACTTGGTTATTTTTTAACTGTAAGTTGGTTGATTCGTCAGGAATAAAAGCTGTTACAAAAATATTCTTAAGAATAATTAACAACTAAAGTATTTCACAGAATCAGTAATGCGTTTTTCATACTGGGAATTAAAGCTCTAATTTGATTATGAATTTAATTCCGTAATTGTACTTACATTTCTTCAATGTGTAAATATTTCTGTATTGCTTCTCACGTATTTCGGTCAGCTCCATTCTAAAGTTATTCAGAAACACGTTGGATGCTATTGAAGCATTTACCTGTAATTTACAACTTTATTCGTAAAGTGACACAGCGGCGTCATTTAGATGGAATTAAATGTTCTAAAAGCATAGCTAATATGAGTCCTGAGGAAGCCATCGGTAACAAAAAACTGTCTTATATGCAACTGAAAAATGGACTACCAACTTTAAAAAGGTCGCATAAGTACTATTATCAGATACAGGGCCAACTGGCAGTAACTGACAGATAGCTCTGCTATTTTATTGTGTGGACGTCTCACGGTTTGCTCGTGGAAACGGTTTGTTGTTAATGTATTTTATATAGCTACACCTATAATAAATTTATTAACCTGTCAATTTTAGATTTTTAAAGATGCTGATTTGTGCACCGATAAAATGCTACCCAAGTTGATTAAATTTTACAAGGATCATATGACACCCTTGATTTTAAAGAAATTTTGAAAAATAGATAATCATCCATTCACGACAGGAAGGGGGGGGGGGGGTAACCCCGGGTGAGTTACTATATTCCGTTATTTTTCAGATCAGTAAGTGTTTCTTTTATTTTCATGTACTACAATGGCCCATCACGCCCTACCTGGTCCAGGGAATATGTAACCTTCGTGTTTTTTTCTTACTTATAAAGCAACTGCAATCAGGGACGGAATAGCCATACAATAAAATAAAATCATTAGGTACCTACATTAAGTATACATACGTATGTATTTTTAAAATAAAAATTATTCAAACTACGTAATTTTTCTGAATAAGACGTCCGTATTATGCACACAAAAAAATGTTATCGCAAGGTCATTAAATCTGGTCGAATATCTTACGTTACCAGCACGGTGCATTGCTCCTATGGTATCTAAAAATTATAGCCAAATATTCGCACATGCAATTTCCGCAAAATTAATTCGACACACGTATAAATGTAAATATCCAGCGGAAAATAATAGCTATTTAAGTAACAAGGAATGTAAGGACCTATTAACATTTGAGGTAGGCAAGTACAAGCCAAGACGAAGTCGCGGCTTGTTGCCTGCCGAAAATGTTAATAGGCGATACATTCCGAGTTATCTTATTATATTTTTCCCGCTGCTTATCGAAATTTTCCTAGATTTTTGAAAAAATCCTTTGGTTTGTTACCTGTCACCAGGATTAGTTTTCGTGAGTCGTGTTACCTGTGAGTGTCACATGTCACATAAACACTTGCAATTTATAAACAAAACGACTAAATCTGCATCTTGCTTTGCTAATTTTATTATCCTAGGAACTTAATAATAGTATTAAGTTCCGTTGTCAAGACAAAGCAGCAAACAAATATAATCACCGACTTACACGTTTCGTTACTAAGGTTGTATCACTGACTTACATCATCAGCAGCGGGAAAATAGTATTTTTTACCCAATAAATCATGTCAGATAATTCTTTTACTAAAAAATTACGGCGTATTCCCGGTAAGCTTTTCTGTAGCATTTCTTAAAAAGGTGGCACTCATTCACGTTTCCTTCAGAAATATTGGTTGTGAAAACTGACAGCTCTGCAAGAACGAACAACACTTGCGAATTTCATTCCAAATTTAAAACGGGAAAATTCATCTCCATACCCTAATATACACTCATTTTTAAAAGTGTTAGAAATGCAAGCCGATACGTACATAAAACTCAATTCTATTGTCGAAATGTAAATAGATACATGGAAGCCAAAATTGTGCAGTTAAATAGACATGAAATATCTCGATACAATTTTGTAAAACTTGTTTCTCATAAATTTAGTAGTATTGTAAACTTGTAAGTAAAACATTTGTTATACAGTGTGTTTCACTTCTTATCTTTGCAGCCCTATATCTTCCTTATTTATTTTATGACAGATTTGAAATTTTAGTCCATTATACCTACTCTTTAAGAGAGTTATTTTTACACTATTTAAATAATCTTACTACAAACTAGCATCCTACTGCGTTGAAAAACAGATACGGAAAATTAAAAAAACGTAGTTGGCTCGGTTTTATCTAAAATTTTATTAAAAAGAAGTTGCTCAAAATTGAAAAAATTTTCAATTTGATTATTTTTGATAATGAATAATATTTTAATCTAAACGAATTAAATTTCAATGGTTGTCTTTCATTAAAGTACAGTCGTGTGCAAATAAATCTGGGACAGTGTTTTTTTCACATGCAGATTAAGTTAAGAATTGAAGAATATCTCCATGGATTTCCTGCTATCAGAAAGAGTTACATTAAACTTTAACAGGTACTGAAACCCGTAACTCGCTCTGATAAGAGGAAATCCATGGAAATATTCTTCAAATTCTTAACTGAATCTGCATGTGAAAAAAACACTGTCCCAGATTTATTTGCACACGACTGTACATGAGCTGTCAATTTATGTTCCTGTAAATGTAAATAGCAAGTTAAATAATAATTTACATTTCGACTATTTTTGTGATTCTGATTAACTTTATTTAATAACGTTAACTAGGCCTACTATGCTTTTTCATTTTTTTATGGCAGTGGGTTACTGGGGGAGGTAAAATATTTAAAAGTTATAAAAATAGTTAATTTAAATGGTGACCAATATTTCAAGTCGATCAGAAAAAAATAAGGAAGATACAGGGGTGTGAATGTGAGAAGTGAAACACACTGTATATGATAAAAAATATATTTGTTTTTACCTGTCGCTATACAGTTAATATATCTTTTTATCATTGCATACCTACAACCTACTTGGTATACTTTATTCCGTGTTAATAATTCTTGTAATGCGAACTTCAAAGGACAATGGCTGGATAATTTAGTTCCTTTTAGTAATATTTTAAAACATGCTATATTCGGTTTTGAAACCGGTCAACCGGTATGTTATGACATGACACAGTTTTGGCAGATAAAGATAAAAAATCACTTTATGGTTGTTCCTTATCCTAATCGCCCTTGGTTGAGCGCAGTTCGAGTTATGGTAAGGATTAAGCCAGGTATGCAAATATGTTGAGCGCAATTCGAGTATTGGATTAAGGGACTCATGGGTTTTGTGCGCAGTTCAGTTGCACCGCTTAAAAATAATATCGAGATTAGTAGAAATGGTTAGTGCATAATTGCGCGGATATGCTTCCTAAATTTACGGTCAAGTTGTTTATGGCTCTTGCTTTCAAGTAGCCACGTGGACTTGACGAACGCCTGTCACTCTGATATTCGAACCAACCTTTGGAGCTTAAAAGGCCATAAATTAGGAAGGGAAACGTTTGGGTGATGAGTTCGTGCCTCTATCCTCTTTCCTTGCATATAAAAATGCATTCAGATAGCAAAACGTATTTTCTACTAAATAAGCACAAGAAAAAGTGCTACGCCCATTCCAAATCAAACCGTGCTTTAAACGGAAGACCACCCGTAAGTTCGAACGTTGTGTTAACTTGGCAACATCGCAGTCATCGCACTTTAGTTTAAACCAACGAATTCTAGAATCATGGTTTTGCTCCGAGCTGTTTAACTGGGATCCCTCCCGCCAAAGGGATAAGACCTGGGAGCCTAGCGGGCGGGAACTTTTAAGCTATACGCTAATATTACCCAGCGCTGACTCTCTTCTCATTACATGCTCTTTGATATTACTACAGATCGACGGGTTACTATGCAAATTATATCACATCACGCTACCTCAATATCTATTTTTTGCTAGAGCGCCTTCTGCACATTTCCATGCCTCTTTAAGGCCGACAACTGTGTTGGTCGTGGATTGTTCCAGAATGAGTAATTATGCATTTCCTTGTTTTATTTGATCGAGCTCTACGCATTTCCAAGCTTGTTTGGGGCCACCAAACATTTTTTGGTCGTGGATTGCACTATGATACATAATAACACATTTCCTCGTTGTGTATTGGTATGCGACATCACGGCTAAGGTAGTTCGTAGAATTTTCTGCAATTTGAGCTAACTGACACCGCACTGATTAATTAATATAAAATTTATTTTGCTACATATAGTAGTTCATTACTTGGGTACGTTATGCTTTTATTCTGAAGCTGAGCGCAAACTCGCGAATTTCAGATTAAAGGATAAACATTGCAGCGATCAGGTACGTCATTCTTTGGCTGGGCAGATTTCCGTAGCCTAGGGAAAAGTCCTTCTCCTGTTGTAAGCAGCAGATCTCTCTTGCTCTCTCGTGACATGCGGTGGGAAAGAAAACAACAGAAAAGGACCCTTCCCCACTTCGCTAAGCTATCGGAGCACACCCCTTCTTCCTGTAGTACAGAAACAGCGCCGATGGCATCATCTTCTTTGTCTGTCAAACCTAAGGTACACACGGTTAGCTGCAATGGGACAAGGGTGAGGATCTATTCTGAAAGCGTAGGTGTTTCCGTCTTAACAAATTATTGCAAAATTAGGGGTTTTTTGCGTACTGCTCTATGACATTTAAAAAAATAACGATGTTAAGGTCTTTTCCAATGTATTTTCACATGCGGAATTAATTACCGTAGGTCCCAGTTTCGAAAAATGCCTGAGTCAATTGTTATAAACAAATTATTGTAAAATTAGTGTTTTTTTTGCAAATAACGCATAATCATTAATAGATATAAAAAAGTTTGTCTACTAAAAAAGAGCTAGGAAAATGCTGCACATTTTAGTTTTTTTTAAATTTCTGTACGATAAAAATTGACCGAGATATGAATTTCTAAAGAGCTAACCTTATTTAAAAATTGTGAAAAATTTATTTTTCGACCTTATCTTGGCTGATTTTTTTATATTTTTACTTAAATAATCATTATAGAAAATGTGCTAATTTTTTTCAGCTGGAGTACAAATGTATTAAACTACGGCATTAATATTATTCAAAATTGTTTAAATCTTTCTAGTGAGAGCGCTAAGAATTGCTCCCACTGTGATGTTTAGACAATTACCTAAATTGCTGTAAATTTTCAACTGTCAAATAAATGGCACATGTAAAAATCGCTACAATCTTTCCACCAATAACAATAGTTAATGTCATAATTTTGTTCTCGTCATGATAGGCAAATTTTGACGAGACGATAATAGCAGCAAATCTTCCCATTTCTAGAGCCAGTAATATGCAAGGAGAGAAAAATTAATCATTTTCTTAGAGCTTACCCACATTTTTACATTACACAAGAATTTTTGTACTAAGTACACACAAATCTTAAATCTGCAAATAACCTAAATGCTTACCTTTGTAGAAAAATATTGCTATAAATTTTTTTAATCGTATCTGCATGTTACTATAGAGCGTCTCAGGGTGACAAGACAGCGTGGAGAGGATAGGGAATGCTTTCCTTATGGGAATTTCGCTCCGAAGTTGCCAGTTCTATGCAACGGGCGATGTACGTAATTGTTTTGTTCATAAACTTGTTTGAATGCTACTGACAAAACGTACCAGGTAATAAGGGATTATAGTTAAGCTGTCTCTATTACAATAGCCGAATTTGTTTTGTCTGTGATCGGTGCATTTTTTCTACAGAACAGTTTTGTGGAGACATATGGCATCGCTGTTTGGCATAAGGCCCTGTACTGTCTAGTCACCCTGAGACGCAGTATAGCTCTTGGAACATTAGTCGGTTTTACATTTGGAATGTTTGCTGCGATTGGCGTCTCGTAAATATTGTGTTTTCAATATATAACCTATTATTTTGAATCTATAATTCTATTGTACATTTAGTTTACATATTAAATATATAAGTTGTGAATCAACATTTACATATGGAAATAAAAATATTAGCAAAATATAATGTAATAAATCCTTATATTATAAACCATTATGCTTGCTCCCTTTTCAAAACGCTATAAAAATTAAATAGCGTAGTTTAATACATTTGTATTCTAGCTGTAAAAAAATTATCTGTATCTGGGAAAGAAGAAAGGTAGAGAAAAATGATTGCTAACATAAGCCAAAATCTGTATTTTATAAAAAATAACGTTTTATAATTTATTTGTTATAAAAATTACAAATACTGTTATAATTTTCCTTATTATTATCATGTTTACTGTGGCAAATGTTGTTATAATAATTATCATTATCTAAAATTCATCATCATCGCTATCAGCGAGTGGTTGTTCCAAGGTTTTGGCGCCGTTTTCAGAATTTTCTTCTTCATCATCCGAAACAATTTCAACCTCATCATCGTAAGCGTCATCTTGTCGCATCTTTTTTTGCAATTACAAAAAATTAATTCCAGTAGTTCCTTAGGTGCTGGATGTATGGTCATTGGTATTGGAATCAAATGCCCTTTCTTCTTCCAACCCTACTTCTCGGAATCTAAATATATGGAAAGTCACTGCTGTGTCCGGTACTAGCTCCGGTAAATGTAGTAAGTCGCAGCATTTAATGTCGGGGAAATTTGCTGATTTAACCGGCTTATTTTTTCTGGTACCTACCCTTACCAAAATTAATGTATCTTAGGTAATTAGGACTATTCACATTTTTCTGAGCGTTATATATAGCCACTCGTTTCCAGCAGATAAAATATTTTCTGGAGTACAATTATCATTTGTCACAGTTAGAAAATCCTGCTGAAGAGAGGCGTTTTTTTCTTTCCTCAATTTTCCTTCAATGGATGTGAAAACAGATTTATTTCCTCGGCCAAACAGACTGGATATAGTATCACAACCTGTTACGGCAAGTAAGAATAAAATGTGCTCTTTCACACGAGGGTGATCCTTCAAACTATTAGATGAGAAAATTTGACTTAAGGGCTTATTCTTTCCGACTTTCAAATAATAACAAATCTTTGATGTTGGTGTTAGCGCTGTCATTAAAACTAACACGTCAGTATCATCAGACACTATCACAGGAATCTTTTCGGTGGGTTCTGAAGAACATTTTACTATACAAAGATAGGCATCATCAGCTGCTTGTCGTACGTCTATGCCTAGTTTTTCCAATTCAATCTTCAGAAGTCTGATCAAGCGAGTTTTATACTTGATGTTGGACAATAATGTTTCCTGAGCTAATGATCGTTATCAAGTCTTGTTCAATGGTCATGTCAGTAGAATTTTCATCATAAAAGCGTTTGTTCCGTGCGACAGTATTATATCCATGCGACAAAAAAAAATTCTTCTATTTGGAGTGAAACACCAGCATCTTGTAGTTCTTGAGTTTGTAAGTGTTTCATCCTTTCCATAAATGCTTCCATGTCTTGTACATATAAATGCTCAGACTTGGCATAATTAAAATTACCAGATGCATGGAAATACGGAAGCATTTGCTTAATTGCAAACAACTGCATTTTTAAACTCCCCATCTTCTCTGCACGGATCAGGGTTCTGGTTAATGACACCATCTATATATATTGAACCCAAAGTTTTGCTGTTTTACCTCGTTTTTGGAATACTTGTTTTTTTTGGGCAAATTTCCTCTTAATGTTACAAAGTAGTGTACATGTTTCTACATCATCAAGTATTGGAGAGGATTTTTCGACAAAAGATTGCATTTTCGACTGTAAACAGGCCTTCTCTTCGTTAGTGAGCTCAACTTCTGAAAAAATTATTTTACACAGAGATAGATAGAGAAAGGTTTGGCTACGAACAGCCCTTGCATTTGCATGCCCTGTGAGCATTTTTTGAATGGGTAGTGGTGCATAGCAAACACGTAAAAGTTCATTAATTCCGCTTCCAGCCATTATAAATCCAATCGACCCCAAAAAAGACATTAATAGATGGAATATTCCTAATCTAACCATTACATTTGGAAATTAATCTTTACACGCCTTTATCATTTCAAAACTTCTTTGGTATAGAGGTTGGTCGAAGGTAGCATTTCATTTTCTCCGCACGCTTGCTAGAATATTTAAGTACAGAATAGATCGTATTCAAATTAGATGGTGGAGAATTCAGAAAGGTAAACATATTATCCCGACAATCTTGAGAATGTTCGTCTAAGTCTTTCGTTATAGAAATCATAAATCCATTCCATCCGGGAGTTTCTTTTACATGATGTTTACCATATATCCACAATAGGTCTGAATTGCGAATATTAAAATCTTCGAATTCTGGGTATTGCGAGTTTTTTTGAAAGTTAATTCTGAATTATTAATCTTACCATATGTAAGAAGTGGGATTCGTTATATATCGCAAATTTCCTTAGCAGCTACTTGATTTTTTTTGCGTTCAACTAGTTGTGATGGTTCCAAGCAATCTCTGGGATAAACAATCATGATTCCGCCCATACTATGGAATGTATGTTTCCCATCCAGTGTATTAATAATCAAATCCGCATTATCGTAAACAAATTGAGCAAAGCTCCCTTCTTTTACAAGTCCAGTGCGACTAAGCAGTTCTGGAAATGTACAGCCTCCTTATAAAAGCAACAAACACCCCAACCTGAAAATATATCTAAGAGTCTTCTTGAAGCAATATGCAATGTAATAGAATGACAAATACTTTCACATTAACGCCCGTATTCATAGTCGTTCGCCAGCGGATCGCCGGCGACTCGCCGAGTTTCGTTATGGATAGTATGTTGGCGGCACTGTACGTCTATGTCAAATTCGAGGTTAGCGGGTTAGATTTTGTGTCAGTTTTCTGTCAAAACTGACTGAAAACCTAACCTGATCACCTCGAATTTGACATAGACGTACAGTGCCGCCAACATACTATCCATAACGAAACTCCGGCGAGTCGCCGGCGATCCGCTGGCGAACGACTATGAATACGGGTGTTAGTATCGTAGGATTCCATATTCCCTGTCTTGTTTTTTGCACAGTATCTTTAATAAAAGAAAGTAACAATCAAGGAATAGAAGCTGTAACATCTCTCAGGAAATCATTGGTAGGAGGATTAGAAATCATTTTCTATTTCTTGCATCCGGATATGGAATCTTAATATCGCAGCTGATTGTGATAAAATTTTCTTGTCCTCTTCAATTTAATTTTTTTGACCATCGGCCCAAGATTTCCTTAGGATATTATATTGAACATCGGAAAAAATTACCCGACATTTGCCTCCTTTCTTTCTGGTAATAATAATTTCGGTACCATAATGATCTGTTAATTTATTCAGCATCGCCTCCCTATGAACATGATAACCTGTGGAAAATTACACAATAGATGATAAACTTTCCCCATAAGCTTCTGAATTAGTTAAGCCACAGCGAAGAACTCAAAAAGACCCAGCACATTCATTCAAGAATGCACACTAGCATGCCTATCACTTAGATTAATAGCTTATATTTACTCAAAGCAGGATACAGCTCTTCCATCGAAAAAACACTCTCTTCGCTCTCTTCAATAAGTAAGTAAACATTTTCCATGTCTTCCAATAATTTTTCATTTATTGGTCGCCCTTTAGGCTTTCCAGTTGTTTTTGTACTATATTTATCTAAGCACTTTTGTTGATAACAAACAGAATGGTATTTTGCTCCAACTGCCAAAAGTTGTACAGTAATTTTTCTTTTCTTTACTTTGCCAGCAAATTCATCCTTTTTATCTTTTAAAATTTCCAAGAGATTTTGCTGGAAGTCTGGCTTCTTAACTTGATGTATTTTTATTTTCTTCTTGGCAGAGTTCTTCTCATCCAGATTTTCACCACAAATAACACAGTCTTTTTGAAAATGAAAAACACCAGTACTTTTTCTTAGCTTTTTCCTTGGTGGGCTATATGAAATAGCTTTATTAACTTTCACGAATACATCATTTTGATGCTGCAGTTTCTTATTCCTATCACGCTTGTTATATTTTTGGTAACATGCTCGATGAACTTGCAAATATACCACATTTTTAAATTGTCTGTATTTTCCATCACTTTTTCAAGGTCCACACTGCGAAGAGTTTTCATTCCAGCTGTAACTGTGGTTACTTCACCAACTGCTAATGTCCCATGGCAAATGTACAAGGTTCTGATTCACTCATGATGGAAACACTGATCTCACAATAATAATGACACTAATAAACAAACAATAATGACAGAGGCTCCGTTTTAGCATCCCATGTGCGAGACTTATCGGCTGCGTTTGATGAGTGCGCACCCTACTGCGCAAGCCGTTATTCACGAATACAACTCTCGGGACCCGTTATTGAAAATGTCGAAAAAAGTCGCGACTTTAATTTGGATCTCAAAATGACCTGAGACATTTAGGTAAAAATAAATACCACAGGGGAAAAGAGCAGATTATCAACTACAGTTCCCTACATTAACAGCAATTGATTAGCCTGTGGAAATTCATGTAACTGATTAACACATTTTTTAAGCCTTTTCCCAATTTTTCGCGTTTTTTTGACATGTAAAACTCCCTGGCGCCTAGACTAAAAGCTGTGGCACGACTAGCTCACAAGGATGCTTACCAAAACGACAGAGATGGGGAATTTTGTACCTGCGTTACAACTGACCCACGAAGATGGTCGCCGGCATAACAGAGATACGGGAATTTGACGATGAAGGTTGCCTCACAGAGAATCCAGGGCAATGTATATAATTATTGTGTGTTTGCGAGAATTCGGACACAGTCGATTGTTGGGGAGCTCACCGGCACTTAATTTACGATAAATAAACCGTGCAACATATTTAAGCAGCGCGAAGTTTAGTGCAAATCGGGTTGAATACCGACTATGAACTTATGGCAGTTTGTACCGCGTATATTACGTAAAAAGGTTGCCTCCACCAGCACGCCTGACTTCGTTTCCTATTTCGTGCCTAATTGTGCCTCCCGAACTTATTACCGGTGTGCGCTTCACAGTTACCACCGCTTCATGCGGCGTCCCCCCACTCACGGAATGAGTTCATGAGCGCACGTCCGGAAATTCTTTGCGGTAGCTTAAAATTTGTAATAACCTCAAGCCGTTGCTTATTTACTCTCTTTGTCGAATGTGAGACTTGCTACCTTGCAAATTCAAAACACCTGCTCATAAATGATTGTTCATAGTTTTGTAATTTAGGGTTATCCGACCTTCATGTTGCAGTTTTATCACTTCTAGAATCAAATAACGTTTTAAAATAATAATAGTTGTTCAGATCCATCACAATTAAGTGAAACTAGATTTACTACCCTTGCCAATTTATCAATCACTCGTGATTGGATGACTTCTACGATACGAATTGTTCTCCAGGGTTATCAGAATTAAATCGTTTATGCCTACAACGTTCGTAATAACATTATAATATTGCTGTTAAAAATATACCGTTTTAAAGTTATTTATTTGCTTACTCTCGAAGGTGAGGACTAAACCCTAGACACTAGACCAGATCTGATTGCAATTCCGAAAAGCTCCCAATACTGCTGGCAAATTAACTTATCAAGCTGCACAGTATGATAGTGTTTATTATTCGACCTCTTGAAAAATGCGTTTTCTATTTCTCTGGTAATGAGATGAAAGATGGATATTTCTTGTTTATACTAAATAAACTTCCTCTCGAAAAAGCGCCAGCCATCGCTTCCAGGCGAATCCTTTAAGTTAAAAAAGAAAAAGAGTAGCAGTTTTTGAAGTATTTTTGATGCATTATGTTCTCTATCAGATATAAATGGCTTCGGCAGCATGGAAGAGTGACAAACATCAAAGGGCGGAAGGGGACGTCAGGGTAAACATATCACTCCAATCGAATACGTCCAAAGAAAGATTCGTCAGATACGCTCGCAGAAATAGGAAATAAATCATCGACAGTTCGGAAGTTTATGTTTTGCTTGAAATTTGTTGGCTCGCTCGTTTCGGCACGCTTTACACGTTTCGATTAATTTTTTTAACTTTAATGGCATCTTAAATAAGGCGTTAATACTGCACCCTGATTTATAACGTCGTTTACCGGATTTTCTTCCGCTCCATTGTTAAATTTTCCGTTGACTTTGGTGCTCGGGAACGAGCGATAATGTTGTTATTATACCATCGAGTGAAAAGTATTTTCCCGAAGTCAAGGTTAAACCGGAAAACATCGTTCGTAATTATGACGGTGGAATTTTTGATGCGAAGTTTTTTAAATATATTCCCGAATTTAACCGGAACGAATTGGCGGTTGAAAACACTTTGTAGTCGAACTCAAGACACAAAGAGAAAAACTTTGGCTATAAAATAAAACGTGGTCAGTGAAGCGTTCAAACGCTCGTCAACGGTAGTTTTTATCTTTCTCATTCGCGTCTAGAAGTTTACCAGACTTCCTCTTATGCCTTTTTTCACTTAATACGATGTTTCCTGATCCTGTTGTTTAGAAATATGTCCGGAGTTTCGCCGCCGTAAACGTCTGCGCGCTCCAAATTATTTCCTAACCGAGTTACACACTCGCCATATTTTTCATAAAGTTTCATTGGGCGCAACTTTTTTCGAACTATTCATGCATAATGCAGCGGGCATGTTTGAATTTTATATCTGGCGATAACGGAGGGACTCTCCACTAAAACTGTTTGTAAAATGCCAGCACCTGTTCCGAAAAGGGTTTTATTTAAATTAGACTTCCCTTCATTAGGCTAGCAATCAGTCGCTAAGCCGGAGCGCCAGCGATTCACGAAAACAGAATAATCCGGGACGCAGGAGCCGTTCGCATTTAAATCTGGAACCTCAAACCTTTGACTTCCTAAAGCCTAGAAAAAAGCGCGCGACGAGCAGCTTTCAAATCGGGCTCTCGCCCGAAAATCTGCTCTCAATTTCTGTCCAGACCCAAGCCCAGGTGGCAGATGAGATTCAAATTCTCTTAAAAGTTGCCTGAACGACTGTACAGGCTGTCCCATTTCGATGGGATTAAACAGGAGTTTTCGTTATTATTGGAGCTGGAAAGCTAGAAAAAAAAACTCTGCAGAATATGTAATACAATTTTCCAAAGACGGCGAAAAAACATATATCGGGGGGTTTGATGGTTGTTCTTGTTGAAACGGCAGTTCCTTCAGGCTCAACACAGCCCGACCTCGCAGCCTATGGACCTCCCCCAGATCGGCAAGCTTGCAACTCCAGACGTAGATTCAAGGTACCTCGTAGATGCACTTATGCTCAAGAATCGCCCTCGGCTGGGCGCTGCGCGTCGAACGCCTTTACCGTGTACCACAAATACCACAATTTCTAAATTTGTCTACCGATTCTAACCTTTATTTAGTTGTAGCTCTTCTGCCTCTCATGTAGTCATCAAATAAAACGATAAATTAACACTTTTCCTGGCATAACTGTATTTATTTTCTACAGTTTGGGAAGTACAAGCATTTTTTATTCCTTCTGGGAAAACAATGAATTTATGAAAGTAATCTCCAATATAATCAACTCCAGTATTTCAATCACGTGACATAATTTACATACTTTATTAATATTATACATACAATGCACTTTATTTTTAAAGGCTTAATATGTTTGAATAATTTAATTCAGATTAAATAACAATCAATATGTACTGAGCTGATTATCATAAATTTATAATTGATAAATTTTGTAGGTCATAATTCAGCTTATTGTCGTATTATGAAAGACAGGGTGAAGACATAAAGAATTATACCGCTTTGGTCTTCTCGCTGGTACATTTTTTTGTCCAATGCAGTAATAGCAGAACAACCGACTGTGAGAGCTTACTTGTTCCACTACTGTAACATTTCCCGCTACAATATATTATTTTTTCTCTAACAAACGATTATTATTAATTTGTTTGCAGTTTGCAGCTAACTGGTGACAGCTTTTATTTTCAAAAATATCGAGATCGGCCTAGTCAGTAAATAAACGCCGAAAGAAAATGCTTCAAGTTTTAAACACATAGATACACGTACTTTATCATAGCTAACTTTAGTAATACAGAAATTATAGCACTTCTTTACATACATATTCAGTGGACAATAAATCAAAAAATTAGAATTTTCTATTTTTTAAGTTTATATATCAAATAAACCCGATCGAGGACGGGTAAGTCCAATTGGTGTCGATGTAGCCTGACGGATGCAAGCAGCTTCACTCACTTTTACATTTCTGATAATAGGAAATATTTTAATTGATATTTATAAGTTCAAGGTTTACATGTTTCCAAATTACTTAGATATTGAATTTATAACAAACTATGTAGGTATGCATTTAATAAAAAAAATTGGAATAATTTTTATTTTATTAAAGTTGACTCTGCTAAAATAAATATTGTAGTGGCTAATACATTGGGACGCCTTTTATTTACTTACGTATTATTAGCTCTACTATATTCTTTCAATAGATTAATTTATTTAATTTGAATTTTAAATTCTATTCTTTTAAATAAATGTATTGCATTTAGACTCTTCCAGGGTGGTTCGTTAATCTAGTAGTCTGTTATTTGAAATTTTTAATTTTATAGTGTCAACTTGCACTTCAAACAATGATCCAACAATAATCAAACCAAAAATGACAAATATTCTTTCTACTCACATGTAATTGACTCAATTCACTAAGGTAAGTACTTTATATTTATTTCACCCTTTTCATTGTCTTTTATTCAATATGCTTCTATAGGACTAATTAAGACCAACCTGAACTCCTTGTACTTTCACTGCTAGTCACCTCAAAACACCACTGTTCCTGACGTTTACAGCTCAGATTCCCGACAGATCAGCCACGATGCTCTGCCAACCGTCAAATATCCTCCAACCTGTCAAAACCCTGGCTGCCTGCAGAAATGGTCCCGTTCCCTACACTGCAACTGTCAACCCAACAGCTTTCTGGCAAGTTTACTCTTACAGATGATCCCATGCTAATCTTCTATATTCCCCAGCTACTACTCTGTAGTCAGCAACCAAACACAATCGTCCAAATCAAGCTGTTCCACCGGCAACTCCCGTCAAATGATCAACACGTCCTCCGTACAATAACCAAATCCAGTAATTAATGTAACTTATTATTCCTTACAGTTATTAAATAATCCAATTCCATTTATATATTATTATTTTCTTCTTACTCGTATCTAGTTAAACCATATTCCATACTCTCCTCAATGACTGTATACTTGCACTAATTCATTTTTATAATTCAACCTTGTTTTCACCTAGCAGATTTGTTATAGCCTTATCTATTGTATTATACTAAATTAGCAATACAAATAAAGGTAAAGTTTCCAGTTTTTTTATTAAATTCGAAAGAATATTTTCAAAATACGTCTACATTTTAAGTTTGTTATTTTTAGAATAATCCCAAACAAAATCCCCCTTTATGCTACATACACTCTTTAAAATTAAATAATATGATTTTTGCCTACTATATTCTAATTTCTAATAGAAAGCATATTTGTCAGATGTAAAATTAACTTATATTTCCTTATTAAATTTCAACACCATGATAGAATACTCAATTGCTATTACCTTTCAAACTAAATTGTAAATTGTCTCAAATTAAACTTCCATTTAAGTACTTATTTTCAAATAAACTAACAATCTTTTTTAACTTTTCTAAGTTGATTGTATTAATCTCCCAAATTTATATGTTCTTTAATTTTTATTCCTGATTTTTACGTGTCATAACAATATATTTGAATAACTCAAAAAGTATGGCATTTGTAGGTATCGAAAGCAATCAAATTTTCTTTAAAAAAATGTATGTCGTCATTCAAGCAATACAAGCTTTGACGACGAATTAAAATATTGCAAAGGGGGGTATTCAATTTTATTTACCTATATGTAAGGACTGTATAAATGCAGGATTGTGCAATTTGTTTTTGTAATTTATACTCCCAATTTATAATTAAAGCAGTGATTAACTAACCTTGAACATTAAACTTACACAACCAGACACCAGCCCAGTGCAGAAATCATGTAAGTGTCAGGATGAGTATTTTATTCCCCGTGCTGAACGCATAATTTTCTATCGTAGTGCACATTTGAAAACTTTAAAATTAAATAAATCAAAGATGCCATTTCCAATCGTTAAGATAATCTCTGAAACTTCTTGGATGGTGGTTTTTCAATCTCCGTGAAAAAAACTAAATTTCTTGATTCTTTTTAATTGTTAATTGTTGATAACGAGGGCAGATTGTCCCTCGAAACGTTCGTTATTTACGTTATTTAATAATTTTAATTTTCAGAGTGGCGAAATACCCAAATAAGAATATAAATTTCCAATCGTATTGTCTATTATTTAGATGAGCTTCTTTTTCTAAGCTAAAACAACAGAAAAAATACACTAGTCTGCATTGCTGTAGTAAAAAATAATTGTTGCGACACTTGTATGTAATTAACTAATACATACTTACTTTTAGTTAGAAGTGGGCTCCCAAAAACTAATTACAATTTAATTGTTTTTTTTTCATAACAGGTACATTGAGTTTTGGGTTTGCATCCCTACACACCTATAAATTAACGTTGCCCTTCTTTCATGGCCAGCTAGCTCAGTGTTTTGTTTTCCTCAGTTTGTGATTAGGTGAGGCCCTTGTTGACAGCAATCCAGAAATTGACTATCGTACGAAGATGGAAGTGTGAGCTTCAAAATATACCCAAATACAAAGAAAATTTGCTTACGCACAAATAAACAACAAATATATATGTAATATATATATATATTTATTCATTTTATGTAAAAACAATTCTAGCTAATAATGTAATTAATAAGTGAAGTGGATAACTGTTTCTACTCAGCCTTTGTGTTAACTATAATATTAAACTATGCTCAAAAGCTGTATTTGTACTGAGAGTAATTTACTCACACATCGATAACTGTTTCTACCATACATACTCCCAAAACGAGTACGCTGTTCTCAATAATTCAACACCTACTGCAAACAACAAAGTCTGGCACGAATCACCCACTTAAGCTATGATTGTTGACTTCCACCTATGTAACGACCTCGATTTGAACTTTGCAGGTCTTCCAGCGATGCTTTTACTGTTGCGTTACTCGACGTGCACACTTCCTTTGTTGGCACTTAGTAATGTCGACAAAACTATGGAAGCCTTCGTGAAGTTAATAAGCCGCTATTGCAATGCTTCTTTGCTCAGAAGTCCCACAGAGATATAGAAAGTTGACGCGAGTTAATGTGCAGTATGCGCAAACGTATCTGCCCTGTGTGCGCGTACATATTATTGACATGTGCTCCACTATCAGTCACTTCGTTAGAGTGCGCCTTGTCACAAGTCTGTAATTATGATAGCTACACTGAATCAATCAGGCTTTGAATTGCCTATTTACCCGACGTATCCTCTTGGAAATATAGTTTCTTTCCAAATGTGAAGATATGTCATGTCCTATAATAATGCCATAAAAAGTCTGGAATAAGTAATTGAGGTAAGAGAAAACTATGTTCAAAAATTAATCAATTTCTACCCAATATTCAGCTGTTTTGCCATCTAAATATATTATTTAAGAAGTAAGTACAGCAAAGGCCAAAAATTCTAACTGGTTTGAATTCTAATTACAATTTAAGTAAATTGAGCACTTGTAATGCTGAAGCTGCACATAGAATTGAAATTAATTCCAATAAAATGTTCCTCTTGTAGTTCTCCTAAAGAAACTTTCGTTGCACGTTATAAACTTTCATGATGTCATATCTGTACGGTGTTATCGGTATGTCAGCAGAATTTTAACGGTTCGAAAATCAAAGTCTTGCCTAGAGCGACCTATAGCACCATTTTAGAATATCCACGTCTCATAAAAAATACAAATTGATACAATGCTTCTTGTTCTATGTGCTGGATAGGACTCCATAAAAACTTGTTCGTTTTAAAGAAAAGACGTTCAATTTCATGAGACCTCTTCTAGGATTATTCTTTTGGCATTTAAATCTTTTTTCGACCGTGTACAAAAGCGCTTGATTGCCCCTAAAAATTTCTTGCTCTCTCAGCTTTTCTCTTAAATTATAAAAGGTTACATGTTGCTCTAAAAACAAGATTTTTTTAAATATAGCAAAATAACGTGTGAGCAAACGAAACTGAAATCCAGTTTGCATTGAAACATTTGTTGTATAAATAATATGGTGGTGGCACTGTAAGTGTATATCAAAGGTTAGCAGGTTAGGTTTTGCGTCAGTATGTGTCAAAACTGACGGAAAACCTAACCTGCTAACATCAAATTTAACATAGACTTACAGTGCCGCCAACATATTATTCACACAACAAATATTTCAAAGCCGAGCTTGATTTCATTTTCGTTTGCTCACATGTTATATCTATTAATATGTTTTTTCGTTGACCGCTTGTTAATTTCAATATTAATGAATGATTTTTCTTAAAAAAGGATGGATTAATAGACGTCATTAATACACTGTTTTTGATTAATACACTCTTTTTCATTAATTAACTGTTTTTAAAAAAAGAATGGATTAATAGATCTATTAATACACTGTTTTTGATTAATACACTATTTTTCATTAACTAACTGTTTTTGTGATTTTGACGTTTTGATGATATTTTGCATGGAGGTTAGTTGCATTAATCAAATTTTTCGCTACAAAAAAGATTTTGCGGTCAACGAAAAAATTTTGTAATCAACTCGTTTGTTAATGGGCGATTAATAATCTCAACTATTAAAGGCACTCACTCGCTGTCGCTCGTTCGTGCTTTAAACAATTTCGATTATTAATCGCCTTCATTAACACACTTGTTGGTTAAATAACTATAAATATGTTATATCGAAAGTATTTAGGCTTACTGTATTCATACATTTCATAAATCGTATTTCAAATAGTAGCTCCCCCCCCCCCTCCCGTGAAGTTATCAACGCATGGAACAAGGGTGTGCGCTGATTTAAATCCTTTCTTTTATTTTTATATTTGTTTATTTCTAATGATAAATCCAATTACTTAATCTGTTACTAATTGGTAACTTTGTTTGCATAAATATTGACATATACACTGAACTTATTTTATATAATACTTAATAACCTAACAAAATTAATAATACTGGATAAAATTTCTCTCTGAGTTATTTTGATGCCATACAATGAAACTGTGTGTAACGAAACAGACGTTGAGTGGAGGAAACACCTGACCTATCATTATTACAGTTGACAAACTTAAATCATAAAGATTATTCTGATATTGTCACTGATAATAATAGTATATTATGATACTAGTGTATAAGTACGCCTTTAAAGCACGTGCGACGAATTTAAGAGCACGACGCGAAGCGGAGTGATTTTAACGTCGCTAGTGCTTTAATGGCACTTATAGATGTGTATGATATGCTACTTTTTCCACGATTGTAACGGAAATATAAAAACTTAGTTCAGTGACTCTTTTTCTAAGTTAATACTATTTATTACCTAATGGGCACATAATCTTATTTAAGTTACTTTTTTGAATTTATAGTAATACATACTTCATCTTCTGATCCGTTTCTTTCTATGACTTTTTTATTACATTCATTTTGATAGTACTTCCTTAATTATAAATTTACCTTGTATATTATAAAATTAAAAATTAAACAGGCGTATAACTATACGTTTATTTAACAAATATTTCTGGTATTGTGATATAAATAATAATAATCATTGATTTAGATTCTAGAATTAATTAAACTATAGTATGCGATAATGAACAATTTAGGGAACTATTTGGTGATCGTGACAATCTATTAACGTTGTTTCAATTAAATATCAGAAGTTTAAACAAGAATTATAATGAATTACTTCTGTATTTGGAATTATTAAAGACAACATTTGATGTAATTATACTAACAGAAACCTGGATCATTCAATTTTGCAATTGATAATTACAGAATTTACTACAATTTTGGAAATTTTAATCAAAATGATGAAGTATTTGTGTATATTAAGGAAACAATTAATGCAAACGTTGACATAATTAACACGAATTTCGGACTCACTATTCTTCTATTAAATTTGCTGCTTAATAATATAGCTTATGGTATCACTACGACATATTGCCCACCTTCCAGCAACAGAGACGATTTTTTGTTAGATATCAGAACAATCATGCAGAACTATAATCAGCAGTTTGAGATTTTTGCTCGAGATACCACTATCGACGTTCTTGATACTAATAGTATAACGTCTGCAGAATATTTGAAATTGTTGAATGAATTGGGCTTTATTACATATTTACAAAAACCAACACGAGTGACGAACAAATCAGAAACTTGCATGGATCATTTTTTTATTAGATGTGGAAATAATTTAATTCATTTATTTCAGTAGTCATTGAAACTGCGATTACTGATCATTTCCCAATTAGCTTACTTATCAAAAATGACAATGCAACCTTATCGATTTTAAATTCAGATTTGTTTAATACAAATAAAATTGTTATTGATTATGATAAATTGAATCATTCTTCTTCTTCTTGTTGTGCCAATCCATTACTGGATGTCGGCGTCCATTCTGGCAATCATGACTTTGTTCTGAGGTTCTTCAGCCAAGAGATGCGCCTCCTACCGGGGCCTCTTCTCCCGTCCACCTTTCCTTGTAGCACCAGCTGAAGTAGTCCATATCGTTCTTCGTTCCTCATAACAGGTATTCAAGTTTCCTTCGTTTAACTGTGTCCATAATTTCCATCTTTTTGTCTAGTTGTTCCAGTACACTTTTGTTTGTGACATGTTCGGTCCAAGATATTCTTAACTTGCGCCTCTATAGCCACATTTAAATGCCTCTAACTTTTTGCTTGAAGCTTCTGTTACTGTCCACGATTCTACCACGTAAAGGAGTACGGGAAAAACATAGCAACGGAGAAGTCTAATCCTGGTTTTCATGTTCAATTCTCGGCTCTTAAATAATTTGGACATCCTTATAAAATCTGTCCTTGACTTTTCCATCAGGCACCTGATTTCAAGCGAGTGGTTCCACTGATCGTTGACTGTGCTACCGAGTTACGTAAATTTATCGACTTTGTCAATCGCTTCCTGGTTAATTAAAAGTTGGCCTTGTGGTGTAGGGTTTTTACTTATTACCATGTAGGTTGCTTTTGTTATGTTTATGTCAATGCCACACTCTCGGCTTTTTTGTGACACTCTGTCCATTAGTACTGGTAAGTCTTCAAGGTTTTCTGCGAGTATCATGGTGTCGTCGGCAAACCTGATGTTGTCAATTCTTTCCCCGTTTATTCTTATTCCTATTGATGTGTCCTGCAGTGCTTGGTTAAATATTTTTTCTGAATATATATTGAATAACAGGGCGACAAGACACAGCCTTGGAATACTCCACGTTGGATTTTAATGACTTCTGATACTTCTCCCTTGTGCTTTATATGAGCTATTTGTTTCCAATAGAGGTTTTTATAATGCGGAGATCTTTTTCGTCTATCTCAATTTTTTTCAATATCTCTATAAGTTTATGGTGTTGTACTCTATCGAATGCTTTATGATAGTCTATGAAGCATATGTGGACATCACAGCTCACATCTCTGCACCGCTGTATCAGAACTTGTGTACAGAATAATGCCTCGCGTGTCCCAGTCGCCTTCCGAAAATCAAATTGAGTGGGTCCCATATGTTCTTCACAAAGTGTATATAATCTTTGATGTATGATTTTCATGAAAGTTTTCAGAAGGTGACTCATAAGGCTAATAGTACGATAGTCCCTACATTTCTTGGATGTTTTTTTCTTTGGGATAGCTATGAACATGGAGTTGAGCCATTCTATCGGGATATATCCTGTATCGCAGAGTTTGTTGAATAAGATAGTAAGCCTTCTGATGTTGTTCTCGTCTAATAGTTTCAGCAGTTCTCCATGTGTTTCATTAGAGCCTGGTGCTTTCCCATCTTTGATTAGGGATATTGCTTTCTTAACCTCTGCCTCCGTAATAGTTGGGGCTGTTTATCTGTTATCCAGCAACCATTCTCATCTACCAGATTACCTGGTGGTCGTGGTTTGTAGAACGCTGCTGCTTCCTTGACCTTCTAGTGTAAATTAAAGTTGTCGTGTATCCTTTCCAGTTCTTCTATTACATCACACTTCTCATTTAGCCATTTATCTTTTGCAAATCTTGTTTCCCTTCTTATCTCTCTTTGAATGTCGTACTCTGTTGTGCTTGTGTGTTTTGCTTTTCTTCTATTTTCCATCACTAATAATATATGTTCAGTCATCCACGTTTTCTTTTGTTGTGTCTTCTCCTTTTTGAGGTACTGGTTTTTGGTTGTGATCATTGCTCTTTTAAACGTTTCTATTTCTTTCTCGATTTCCTCATATTCCTCTACTTCTTCCAGTTTTGGTTTAAACATTGTGTAACGCGTTCTTTAGTACTTTCCTCTTTAAGTTTTTGTAAGTCCCAGAACTCGGTCTTTCTTCGTTTTATTATTCTCTTCAATTTTAATCTAAAATTTCCTATAAGTGGATTATGGTCGGAACTTATGTCCGCTCCAGGATATGCCTTTACTGATAGGTAGCTATTTCGGAAGCGCTTGTTGATTAGTATAAAATCTATCTGGTTGCGTACAATGTTATCTGGTCCGTCTGCAGGTGCCTTCCAAGTATCGAATCATAGACTATCTAATGAAACATGGACTGAAGTAATTACATCTAATAAAATTAATCCTGCGGTTAAAATATTCTTAAACAAATTGAAGACACATGTCAGTCATGCACAAAAAAGTATTAAAATATCATCTAAGAATAAAATAATTAAACCATGGATGACAAAAGGCTTCCTAGAATCTTTAAGAAAGAGAGATAAGTTAAGCAAATCAGTAATAAAAAAATCTCAAAATATTCAGCTGCGTGATTATCTTAATTATAGAAATAATATAACTAAATTAATACGCATAACAAAAGATAATTATTTCAAAACAAAATTAGAGCAAGTAAATGGAGATTTGAGAAAAAACTGGAATACAATTAATGAAGCAACTAATTCTACTAAAAGTAAACCTATAATAGGTGACATTTCCGATAATTCTGAAAATTTAATCACTGCTAATACAAATAAAACCAATTTCTTTAACAATTTTTTTCGGGATGTGGCTGTTGATATGTCTAGCGGAATTGTTAGCGCTGATGATTGCAAATTTGAAAAAACTTACAATCCAAACTCTATTTATCTGACACCTATCACAGAAAATTAAATTATTACTTTTAAAAAATCAACTTCAGAAACTGTAACCGATAGAGAAATGTGAAAATGAGCCCAACAACTACTATTTTATGGAAACAGCAGTACTACTGTTAAGTCAAACTCACAGAACTGTAATTCTTCTTTTACTTCACCGTTGCTCTATCTGCCATAGTTTATGAAATCCTATAAGCACATTGAGAAAAACTCATCCTGTATTCAGGTGTAAAATATATTTAAAGTGTAAACCCACAAATATATTAAGTTAGTACGAACCTATACCAGTCCTCACTTGTTCATTTGAATTGTATAGATATTTTATATACAGCGTTACCAAACATTTTTAACGTTTAATGGTTAGTTGATTAGCGCAGCCACAACGATAACACCTCTCTAAAAATTAATAAAACACAGTCGAATAGAAGAAACGGTCCAGCTATTACCTGAATATAGGAATATAAGAATTTTTATTTTTGAAATATTGTCGCTATTGTATTTCTATAAGACAAACAATATCAATTTCTGTGTAAGTTGTTTAATTAAAGGGACAATTTCAACAGAAAATATAATAGATCTCGTGGAAATGAAAATTAAAATTTGCTTTGAGTTAAAACCTGAGTAAAGTTAAATTAATATTCTTAGAATCAGCACTGCCAAAACTTGTTTTATATGTACACATTGCTAACTGCCAGAATGTAAAAATGATTAGCATTTGACAACAAGGAAATATACATTTAGGGAAGTGTATTTTTTATATTATCTTACATCGATTAACCATCCAAACTCTAATGAATTTATATACTGTTTGAGGCTTTCGCGGTTACTCGAATTATTCTTGTTAACATAGAATTTTGACTTAGACCTCGTAGTAATTGTGGATGAACACCCAGCATTCTCTGGCTTAATGTGCCTTGTACCTTGTGAACTCGACCAAGAAACTACGCGATGGTTATGCTCTTTGATGGCTTGTGTTGTTTAAGTATTTTGAGAACACTAACGTTTCGCAAAACTTTGCAGCGTGCATCATCAGAGTGAAAGTCGCACTAACAACTGAAGGTAAAGATAAAAAAGGTCGGTGTGGAGTTTTTTATAGTCCTTTGTGCCAGGCGAGCGGATTGACGTAACGCTGATTTGTCGTTCCAGTGCAGCGTAATCCGTGGGGTGTGGCCGTATGACGCACAGTGGTTGTAGTCCAAGTTTTACTAATCTTAAAACCATCTTCCCTGTTTATATTATTTGGTTTTTTTTCTATTTCTATAGCTTCCCTTATCACTAGTGTAAAGTAGGTATTCTGGCAAGTACTCTGACGTGGCCAACTTCTGAGGTGTACCTATTTGTAAATGTATGCTCAGCTACGGCTGATTTTGTGAAGCGTTTGTGTTTGCAATCGCCTTTATGTTTTTTAAATCTTAAATCAACGGAACGACGAGTCTGTCCGATGTAACTTTGTAACGCTAGTATCTGCAAAAATTTATAAAAAAACATTAAAAATTTATTAAATTTATGCCTCGCTTATTTAAGCTTTATCAAGGGCTACATCTTGCCGAAGCTCGAACAAGTGATAACGAACTCGGGCCCGCTATGCGCAAAACTACGAAGAGTCAACCCTCCCGCCGCCTCCCACCCAATTATGTATGAATCGACCGCTTTGATAACACGATGCGAAGAATATAAAAGCAGGTTCCGCGACCAGTTTACTTGACTTGAGATTACTTGTTCTGTCCAGTCCCAGACTTGAGATTCTCTCACCTTGAGTCTACCAGTCCTGATTCTGCCCAGTCCCATATTGTGTCCACGGACTTACCTTTATCCCAAACTCCTCGCCTGAAGCTAAATTGAGGCGGCGACTATTCGTAGTGTCCCGCTCCTGGTTTGTTAACCTGAAGATCTCTCCAAAAGCTAGATTGAGGCGGCGACTATTCATAGTGTCCGACTCCTAGCTTGCTCTCCGAGCACTTAAAAAGGACCCGCATTACAATCCGCCCCATAATAGTCTCAAAACTATTTAATCAAAGGATTCCAAGAATCCAAATTACACGACCCACCTAAGTGTACATTAATCCCTGTAGTTACAACCATACACTTACCTGAAGAGCCCCCTTGGAACGTGTAGAGACGTTTTCCCGAAGCCGGAACATCGAACCCGCCTGCAGAATCCACCGCCGAGCAAATTCTTCGCGAGCGGCCGGGAAGTCAATGTCCGAAGCCCGCTGAAATTAATGCAAAAAAAACCAGGCCGAATTTCGCACCGCCGTCACTCAGACAAATACGCTCGCGAGAACTCCTACATGTGAGTCTAACAGCATCAACAACAACAAAACGGAGTTTTGGAGGTTAGGAAGCCGGGACATTAGAGCTACCAATTCGGTCCGTTGTCGCCAAACAGGTGCGTTTCGCGTGTGTCCGAGGAACTTGTTCAATAAACCGTCGGGCCCGTCTGCCGTACACCAGTGTCAGAAAAGTTGCAGCCACCAGGAAGTAATGAAACGCGACGCCCCAGGCGAAACTGTTATTTCCATAATGTACACTTCATTTCACATTAAGCGATTACTTATTTTTGTATATATAGTTAAACATACTATATCTTTCTATTAAGTACATGGTGTTTGTTTCTTAAACGCATATATATTTCAGGAAACGGAGTTCTCCGATTTGAGCTTAACTCGAGGTATAAATCTTTAACTCCCCTAAATTAGGGGGTAAAACGTTACAACTTGAGCTGCAAGAACAAGGAATGCGATATACGCCAGCGGTTTTTAAACTTGGAATTTTTTCTTTTACTGATCTGACGCCGTTACCCAAAGTTTCATTGGTCGCGCACACAGTTTTGATGTTGCATCGGCACGTCATATTTTATCAGTCCAGCCTTTAACGTAAGGTAGAAATTCTAAGCCTTCCAGAGGTGGAGATTCTTCTTTAGCCGTTTGTATCATAGTCTTGCCTAGCGCTTTTCGTATGGCAGTAGTTATGTATCCGTTCTTTTGTAAAGAATCAAATAGATGTAACTTTTCTCTCTCTAGATTTTCTTCATCTGAGATACGAACGGCTCTGGCTGCCAAAGTCTGCGAAACTGTTGCTTTTTGTTTTGGATGATGGTGTGAGTTAACATTTATATATCTATCCGTATGCGTTTTTTTTTGCTATAGACTGCATGTGCTAAATTATCATCTGATTTACCTTTCACAAAGACGTCTAAAATCGGAATACTGCCATTTTCCTCTACTTTCATTGTGAATTGTATTTTGGGATATACATAATTGAGGTGTTTTAGAAACAGATTTTTGGCGTCCGTGTGACCAGATGACAAAGGTATCATCTACATATCTCAATCAGCAGGTCGGTTTTAACTGCGCTTGTTCGCGAGTCTTGCTTTCAAATGCCTCCATGTAAATATTAGCCATAACAGTTGATAGCGGTGAACCCATAGCCGCTCCTTCGACTTGTTCGAATATTTTATTGTTCTAACTGAAGTAAGTGTCTTTCAGGCAAATTTCGACAAGTTCAACTTGGTCTGTAAGCAAGAGATCTTTGAGCATTATTAGCACCTCATCAACCGGCACTTTCGTGCAGAATGATAATACGTGGAAACTGACTAAGAGATCATCTTTGTTTAACTTTATGTTCTTTAGTTTCTGGACAAAATCCTTGATTAAAGAGTCTATTTTACCAGTTAGAGGCTGTAGTATACTGGTTAAATATCTTGCCAAAGCATGTGTAGGAGAATTGATCGCGCCGCCAAATGGTCTCAAAGACACGCCCTCTTTATGTATCTTAGATACACCGTAGATGCGTGGAGCTATTGCATTTCTAGGAATCAAGCGATGCTTTAAAGTAGGTGCTATACTATCGGAGTGTTTTATGGCAGCAGTTATCTTTGTTTTGAGAGAGGTAGTGCAGTTGCGATTTAGACTTTTATAATTTTTATCGGATATTAACACTTCCACCTTTGTGTTATAATCTTCAGTGTTCATAACCACACCAGCATTTCCTTTGTCGGCTTTGAAGACTCTAGCTGCCTTTCTCTCTCTCTGTTTTACTGATGTTTCGCTCTTTTTAAAATACAAGAAGTTTTTGAAATGCTGCTTCCGCTCCACATATTATCTCTTCCACAGGTATTTGTTTAGGGGCTACGGCAAAGTTAAGACCTTTCTTTAGTAAGGATGTGGTCTGTTTATCCAGTTGTATGTTGCTAAGGTTTACGATTACTTTGTCCGTAGCCAATTGTTTCGATTACTGCTTAGCCCTAGCTTAGCAGATTGTTTAGCTGTTGCTTCTTCCAGTGTATTACATGCTTGTCTCGTAGTCGTAGCATCGATTATAGCATTTCTTGTTCTTGTGGCTCGGGTTATATCGGACATACTGGTTGCTCCTTTGATCTAAAACTTCAAGAACATAAAGACCATTGCAAACACAACCGCCTCACAAAATTAGCCTTAGCTGAACATACATTTACAAACGGGCACATCTTAGAATTTGAGCACGCCAGAGTACTTGCCAGAATACCTCACTGCTTCCTGCGAGTAATACGTGAAGCCATATAAATAGAAAAACATCCAAATAATATAAACAGGAAAGATGGTTTTAAGCTTAGTAAAACGTGGACTCATGTGATACACGATCTAAAGCATTACAACCATTTGTTAAGGGGTTGAAAGGGTTGGAGCATATTTCGTGAGCAGCAGAAGCAGGCCAAACCTTCTTTTATAAAACAATTGGAACCTATGTTAACTCACACTGAAACAAACACATATGTTATAAGGTCTGTATTAAAAATTAAAAACTTGAAACTCGGTATTTATTCATATTTTCAAGTTCAACGTCTACGCAATTTTGTGAGTTTTGCTAATTCGGCAATCTACTGGACTGGTCCGTTATTGTGCGAGTTGTGTACATATGAAGCTATATTTAATTATTAACAAGCGATTGCAACTCTACCTAAAAACATGAATTAAAATGCGGCGTTTTCACAAAAGTAGACCGCGATATTATTAATTATAAACTAACTGTTACATAATATAATTCGGATTAACGATACACGACTTGTAATTAAAATAAGTTTATTACTTAAATTTAAATCTGAGTACAATAGTTGAGTAGTCGCTAGTATTAAAACCAATACGAAACTGATGCCTATAACTTAGTTGCTTATACCTGCAACTTTTTAGGAATCGTTCTTATCATTAGGTACATTCAAAATTCAGAAAAGTTACTGTTATTTACATTTATGAGAATAATAACATGTTTACCTAAACTGCAAGAAATACGTAATCAGTACAAAGTTAAAAGGTTTATCCATTAATCTATGACTAACATTATTAGTAACTTGTGATATACAACATATCCATATAATAATGCAGAAGACTACAAGCCGTGTTTACATAACTAAAAGTACCACAGTTGCAATCGACCATTTCTATTTTCGGGTTTTTGTAAACAAACTGCCCTTAACTTTTAATAGCGATATTATCACAGAAAACAATTATTTATTATGCCTGTTTCTTGTGTTTTTTAAAACTACGCACACAGATTGAAACGGAAGTTTATTTTGTTTAGCAGTCATATCTGCTTACTGAACGCTTCTAAGCAACCAAGCAACGAAATCCAAGCCTTACGTTTTAACATAGTGTAAAAGCGACTCGACGTTAACGCTACATAACCTATATTTCTGCAAATTTTTATGATTGGCCTCTTCGCCCAGTAAAATGAAACAAGCTGGTAAATCATAGCGGATATCGGCAACGACGACAGCAGCAAATCAAAAAACTTCATGCAGAAAAAGCCATCCATGAATGCAAGTGGGCGAAAGAAGTAACTCGTACTTTGATTAAACAAAAACGCAAGTATAGTGTGCATTGAGCATTGTTCTTTTATATTTCTGACTCAAGTTTAACCTACAGTTAGTAATGAAGATGTTAAGAAATTCCTAGGAGATAATCGAATCACGGTGCGCTCCTGCGAATCCCTTAAACCCAACAGGTAAATCATGCTGTTATGGCAACTTATGACCGATGTGATCATCGACGAGAGCAGCAAATCGAAACACTTCATTCAGAAAATGCCATCAATGAATGCAACTGGGCGAAAGAAGTACCTCGTACTGCATAAGCATTGTTACATACAGAAAATTGGCTGCTAAATTTCATGTAAATTGTTTAGAACTTGTTCTAAATTTTCTGGTAAATATGCGTGTAAAAATGTGCAGAAGTATAAATACTCTAACCTAACCTCACAAAATAGCTAACAAACATGCCTTTTCATTTCAATCTTGCTCTACGTAAGAATGATGCTATCTAAAAATGTTGTATTTTAGGTTCCGAGTTAGATATGAGCATGTCCATCGAAGAATGCCGCAAACTCGAAAATTATACTAATAAGCAAGCAAATTCTGCTGCGTGGTACCAATACAGAGCTGGTCGAATTACGGCTTCAAAATTTAAAGGCGTTCACAGAACAAAACTGGAAAAATCATCCCTGTTCTTGATACGTTCAGTATGTTATCCCTTAGCAACTCGCTTTAAGACAACGGCTACAGTTTATGGTTGTGAACATGAAAAGAAAGCCCACAAGCTTACACTAATAAGATGGAGAAAACCCACATAAATTTTGGTAGCAAACAATAGGTCTATGTCTAAACCGACAGTACCCACAGTTTGCGGCATCTCCGGATGGATTGGTGTTTTGCGATTGTTGTGAAATGGGGCTTGTCGAAATTAAGTGCCCTTATTGCGCAAAGGACACAGGCATAGATGACCTAAATGTTCTAAAACGGGCAGGTGTACAAAAAAAAAGGATGAAAAATTTAAATTAGAGCATAACCATCCCAGCAAACACAGTTAAATAACATTTAGGTACATATAACATTGTTCTTTCAAATATTACATGTAACATCACCAGGTTATTACATGTTTGTTGCATGTAAGTTTCAATTTCCCACTCAAGTTATTATAAATGCAATGTAACAACTATAAAATTTTGTTATATATCTGTAACAGTGCAGGTATATCACTGTTATGTAACTGTTTCAACAAGTAACATTGCTGTTATATGTTTGTTATGCAACGTTATTATTGTTGTTATGTAACATATATATTACAGATTTATAACCTTTATACAGGGTGATACAGCGAGGATACGGAAGCTCTAACCTTCCGCCTTGCAGGCCAAGCTCCTTCATGGGGTGTTAGTGCCTCACCATTATTATTATTATTATTATTATACAGGGTGATTTATTAGGTCTAAGCCAAACTTGGCCACATGAAAGGTGAGATATTCTAAAGAAAAAAAAACCCTTTGGATATATGTCCGATTTCAATTATTTTAGGAATTAGAAGACTTCAAAGTTTTAATTAAACAAATTTACAAAAGTTAATTACAGAAATGAAGATCACATAAATAAGTTACAGCAGTAAGTGCTCAAAATGCCCGCTTCTGCTTAAACACATGCCTCACAACGACGCACTAAAGGGTTTTTCACTCTAGTGAAAACGTTTGGTCGATTTCTTATTTTAAAGTTTTATGAAGGTCTCATCACATAACCACTGGAATTATTGTTAATAGTTAATCAAAATTGCCTTGGAAAAAAACGAATCTGCACATGTCAGTCTGCTGTCAGTGTTGTTTTTTATCAGTTATTATTAGGTATTGCATATTATTACGTTTGTTCAGTTACTGGAACCACTGAAAATGTACGCTTATAGCACAGAAGAGAATTCTGACATAATTTTCGTCTACGGGTATTGTAATGGAAATGCACGCTAAGCAATATGTGAATATCAAGAAAGATTTCCCCATCGTCATTTACCGTATCGCCAAGTTTTTACCAATTCTTTCCGAAGACTAAGAGAAACAGGCATCCCTGCTCCAGCAGCAGCTATTCGACCCCATGTTGTTCAGGTGAAACAGGAAGAAGCTGTAATCGATGCTGTTACTGATAATCCTGCAGTTAGCACACGGAGAATAGCAAATACTCTACACTTAACTCAGAATTTTGCGTGGCGCGTAATAAACCGTGAGGTTTTACATCCATATCATCTACAACATGTTCAAGCTCTACATATTGGAGATACTCGGCGAAGGCTAGCTTTTTGCAACTGGTTATTGCAGCTACTGCCCAAAACAATGACTTCATTTCACATGTTCTCTGATGAAGCATGTTTTACACGAGACGGTATTAAAAATTACCACCATGAACATATCTGGGCATTACACAATCCGCATGCTATCAGACAACGGAGATTTCAACAACGATTTAGTGTGAACGTCTAAGGCGGAATTTTCAACGACAGTCTATTACCCTTGTATGTGCTACCAGAGCGCTTGAGCGCCGATATTTACAGAGATTTATTGAACAACACCTTTGACCGTCTGGAAGATATACCTCTTAACATCATACAACATATGTGGTACCAACACGATGGTGACCCACCTCATCGCGGACGGGTTGTCGTCGAGTGGTTGAACCAACATTTTGGGCAACGCTGGATTGGTAACGGCAGTCACGTTTTCACTAGAGTGAAAAACTCTTTAGTGCGTCGTTGTGAGCCATGTGTTCAAGCAGAAGGCGGACATTTTGAGCACTTACTGCTGTAACTTATTTACTTATTTATGTGATCTTCATTTCTGTAATTAATTTTTGTAAATTTGTTTAATTAAAACTTTGAGGTCTTCTAATTCCTAAAATAATTGAAATCGGACTATGTCCAAAGGGTTTTCTTTCCTTAGAATACCTCAGCTTTCACGTGGGCAAGTTTGGCTTAGACCTAATAAATCACCCTGTATTTAGGCATAGTGCATGGTATTTATTGTTATCAGGAGTTATAATACTGTCATATCATTGTTATTTGTCAACCGGATAATGTAGTCATGTAGCGTACATGGTAATTTAAATTTGAGCCACATGCTTGACATTCTGATTATTACCTATCATCACTTATAAGGTCAAAACATTTCGACGGTGGTATATTTGCAGTTACTACTTTGGGCGTGTTCTTGATATTGCTGGTTGCACAGCAGCGTTGCCAGACCTGGTACAATTCTACGAATCTGGTACATTTTGAAACCGTTTGTAAAAAAGTACATTGTTAATATTTTTGGTATTAAATTTAATAAAAACAAAAACTAGAAGTCGCCTATTGCACGAAACGTGCAACTCTTTATTAGCACGTAACACGTGAAAACGCGCATGCATTCAGTCTGGCAACCCTGCATATTCTGACCCGAGTGGTGCTGATCGGTTTGTTTACATCTGGGTGACCTAACCAAAGGTAAAACTAAGTATTTTCACAAAAGCGATAGAAGAACATTAAACATAGCTGCAATACTTTTTGCCCTTGAATTTGCCACCAAAAAAACAGAATCAGTGACGGATGTCCTCGCATATTGGACAGGTCCGAAGTCAAAGAAGCACTTTTATAAGAAAATTGAAGATGTTGACTTTCCCACAAAAACAACAAAACCGACTGTAAAAATAGGTCCTCAAAGCCAAGTCGACCCATTCCAAATTTGACCAGGGCTGAAGTTCTACAGTTTCTACAGGACTATAAATCTGACGGGGGCATTTCAGTTCTAAACTGTTTTCATTTTGAGGTATCACAGCTTCCAATTTTCAGGCCGTCTGTAGTACCTACACGGATCGAAAAGCCCTCTGTCTCCCTTTTGAAAAGGCTGCGTTATCCTCACTTGTATAAACGTACTTTCAAAGCTGGTGAGTCATTTATAAACGCAACCTAAACTCTATGTAACTGTTAAATTTTGTAGGAATATATGGATGTGACCACGAAAAAATGGCTCTTGGTAATTTTGAGAAACATCATAAGACACTTTACCCCAACTCATTTGTATCCAGTTGTGGTTTATTTATAAATGAAGAGTATCGCTACTTTGCTGCAACGCCAGATAGCATTTTAGATTGTAATATATGCGGAAACGGATGTGTTGAGGTGAAGTGCCCGTACTGTGCTAAAGACAAGTCAGTTAGCGAATTAATTAAAATTAAAAAAACATGTCTTAGCACAAAAACGGAGCTAAAATTGGACAAAAGGCATCCATATTTTTTTCATATGCAAATGCAATTGGCTTTGACCAGGACAACGTTTTGCGTTTTTGTCTTGTCTAGCAGAAAAGATTTCTCTGTAGAAAGAGTCAATTTTGACATTGATTTTTGGAATGAAAAGGTGCTATTGCATTGCAATTTCACAGAAAAGTTGTTTTTCCTGAGCTCTATGCCAAGTATTTCACTGATCCAAAAGAAAAACAACAAATTGAAATGCCATCTATGACCACTGGTTTGGATTCAAGTTATAGTGACATCGCCATGGATATGCCATCTACGAGTGCTGGTCCAAGTTCAGATGACATCCCCATGGACATGCGAGCTGTAGGTGTTGGTTCAATTTCCAGTGACATCGTAATAGGCACTGATGATGAAGAGGTTTATGTACCTATTTTGATTATGGATTGCAGCTATGGTGTCACTGTAGGAAACCAGACAACGGCGAAGAAATGGTAAAATGTTCTGACAGAAAATGTAGAATAAAATGGTACCCTTCAGCATGCCTACAATTAAAAAAATTCCTAAAGGAAAGTGGTTATGTGAACTCTGTAAATATAAATAGAATTATTTTGTTAAAATGTGAAAACTATCGAGGAATTGCATTGTTGGACGTAGTTTACAAAGTGTTCGGAAATTGTTTACGTCGAAAGTTATCGAAAACAGCAGAAAACTTGATAGGGGATTACCAGTGTGGGTTTCGGTCAAATAGGTCGGTAAATGACCAAATTTTTGTGATTAAACAGCTAATATCAAACAGCTACGAGTACAACCTACCGTTGCATTTGGTGTTTATAGATTTTAGGAGAGCGTATGATACGGTATATAGGAGCAACCTGTATAACGCACTGGTAAATTTAGGAATACCCGCAAAGTTAATAAGACTAATAAAGATGACATTACAAGAAACGAACAATAAAGTAAGGATTAACGGGACCACTTCACAGAATTTTAGAGTTCACCAGGGACTGAGACAAGGAGACCCTTTGTCCACAGATTTATTTAATTTACTGTTGGAACAGATTGTAAGAAAGTGTGAATTCCACACAAACGGAACTTTATACCACCATAGACATCAAATAGTAGCTTTTGCCGACGACGTAGCTTTAGTAGCCAGAAGCAAGTATGAAATAATAAAAATGCTACAGAAATTAGATAAAGTTGCAAAGGAGTATGGTCTAAGAATTAACATGGAGAAGAATAAGTACATGGAAGTGCAAGAGGGAAAGGGAACAGAAGAGAGCAGAAATTTAATATTCAAATCGAAAGATGACAAGGTGAACGAAATCGAAGAAGCTGGGGATTTTACCTATTTAGGAGTGAAGCTATCAAACAGGGGCGGAGATGAAAAGGAAATAGGTGAAAGAATATTGAAAGGTAATAAAAGTGCGGGATCTCTGTTATATTTTTTTAAATCTAATAGTGTATCGGGAAATGCTAAGATTAGACTTTATAAAACAGTAGTGCGACCAACAGTTACTTACGGGAGTGAGATGTGGTCTCTTCCAAAACGGAGCAAAAAACGTTGGAAATATGGGAACGAAAAGTGCTGAGAAGGATATTCAAAGGCAAGAAAGTAGGAGACAGATGGGAAAGGAGAACGAATGAAGAGGTGATGGACCTGTATGGACAACCATCTATAGTAGGGATAATTAAAGGCCTAAGGATACGGTTGGTTGGGCCATGTAAGAAGGCTAGGAGAGGAGAGAGCAACAAGACAAGTCATGGAGCACAGAGTGAAGAGAAAGAAGAGAAGAGAAGGCCGAAAAGGAAGTGGATGGAGGCAGTGGTAGCAGATCTAAGGGAAATTGGAGTTCGCAACTGGGAAGAAGTAGCCATGGACAGGAGGAGGTGGAGGGTTATTATCAAACAAGCCAGGGCCTTCTAGGCCTGTAGAGCTATTTAATATATATATAATATATATTTTGTTATTCTGTGATAGAATTTGTAAATATGTTGATTGTTTATTTATCTTAAATGGCTTCGAAATATCCTTTTTTATCCATTGCAATTCTTTTTCATACTTAATTTAGACATTAGTGATTCTGTTATTTTGTACTGATAGAATATGTAAATATTTTGATTGTTTATGTACCTTAAATAGCTTCAAAATGTCTGAAGCCGTGTTGTGTATCGGAGAACAGATTGTATTTATTCAGGAACGATACCATTCGATTTTGCCACAACTTTTTCGCACACTTTGGAAAAGACACTCAGAACTGATAATTAACTAATTTTTTTAAATTTTATTTAAAAAAGTAGGCTTTTTTTAATTAATTTCGGTGTGTGTCACTGAGTGAAAAAAAGTGACACTTTGCTTTTAATTTAGGAATGAACGATTCTAATTGGACGTTTCCTTAGTTACCAATCGACGTTTCATTGGTTACCAGAACTGACCAACGCACTTGACTAAAATGAAGGCAAATACAATTCTATACAAAATAGGCTTGGATTTGAATATTTAATGAATTTTAAAAAATCTTATAGACAACTCGTGCTAACACTTGTGGTCTAAATAACTATTAATACTTTTGTAGATATTATTATTATTATTAAAGTAAAAATAATTAGATTAACTTTGTTAATACGATTTATTTCATAATTATACAATTATAGGAGGGCATAAATTTACGAGTGCACAAGAAACTGTTAATATCTGATCTACCACAGCAACATCGTCAGTTTTCTTTTTCGCCAGGAACATGGGCATCGTTTCGTGAAGAACTGTATTTTTTTGACGAAGGACTCCAACAACGCGTTTGACGTGTATTCTGAAAAAAAGATATAGGTAATTAAGATAATTATTGTAATAATATACTTGCACTACCTCACGCTTGCTATATTCCTGGTTGATTCTATATCCCTTGGATCGAGCTGCCGTATCCCTTTTAGAAAAGCAGGTGTGATCACTTTGGCCATATGTAGTCCTAGGGAGTCTTTTATTAAAAAGCCACGATCTGTCAATACAAAATCTCCTGGCAAGAGGTTGTTTAAAATTCCACAATCCTCTGTTAGACCTTTATCGCTTATTCTGCCACCATATCCATGTGATATAAATGATATTGATCCAGGAGGAGTAATGCCTATTAGTACCTTTACCGTATTATGTTGTTTGTACGTAGACCATGTAGTACATTGTACTTCAAGACTACTTGATTTTCCACTCTCGTCTCAAAACAATCGATTATTACTGAAATCTTGTTGCCAAATGCTACCTTGAAGCATTCTGGCATTGATTTAATCACCTGATCTCGTTCAGGCCAAATAATAAAATTTTTCATCCGATGATACATAATATTTAATGTGGTATAAAATATTTTGGAAATGGTTTGTACGCTGACGTTAAACATGTATGCCAATAAACTAAAATCTAAATTTAATCTAAGTTTTATCATCGTTATCAAAAACGTGCCTCTAAGCATGTTTTACGTACTGAATTAGGAATAAATATATATAATTAAATGTGAACTGTATATATTGTATGTATTTGGTGTAGCATTTGCCATATAGTAGACGTGTGTAAATAATTTTTTGTGTAATGTCACAAATACAGTATATCTATCTAACACGCAAAACTTTAAATGCGAGCGGGCTACAGCGTCATTCTTCCCATGCTCACGTAAAACTTTTACATTCGCTGGAAAATTCTCACTTTTTTTAACTTGTAGAACAATCTACTATTAATATACTAGCGATTTAAGAAGTAAATTCACTCGCTAGCATATAATAAACATTATAAACAGTTACTTATGGAAGCTATTATAGAGATAATAATAATAATAATGGCAGTTTTAAAATGACAAAGAAATAATAATTAATCGAGTTATTTAACAATAACAGTAACGGCGTAACTGGAGACTTGAGTTACCACCGGTTACCACATTTATATTTTATGACGCTCAACGCCTCAACGGCTTAAACCTGAAAAGAAACACAGATTGCAGGTAACTTTTTTTCAGTGGCGCAAATAATTCTCACATATAATCTCATAAGAGCATTAATTCTTTCCGCAATTTTTTTTACTGCGTTCCAACAACGTCCGTATTAATTAGGACGCCTTCCAGAGGCGAGCGTTTCCTTTCCAGAGACTTTTCCATTTGGAAAATATATTTTTTGGAACTTTTCCTTACTGCCAATCTCTAGCGTGCCTTTTAAAACTTTCTTTAGTGCAACAAAAGTTATTAAATTCGTTGTACATTTTAAATGCGGCATATGCCGCGGGTTTCAGCTAGTAATTATATTGTTTGCTAAAATTAACCCAAATTAAGTATGGTCAAGCGCAGTTTGAACACATACAATACATATTTTGCAATTTTAAATTTGTTTTCCTAATTTTTGGTCATCTGGCCTATACTCAAAAATCAGCTTAACGTAAGTAAAAAGATGCATCCTTTCAAATTCCGTAATAAAAAAAGGGGGGGTTGCCATTTAAAAAAACATCGATGGCGTCATACCTCCTACGCTGGTCAGCCTATATGTATAGATTTTATTTGAAAAGCTGCGCAAACAAAAATAATAATCTACGAGTCCCGACGTTTTTTTCCAAAAGTTTTTCCTTGAATTTTTAACGAATTTATCCATTACTTTACGAAAGCACTGTATATATTCATATTATTTATTGGTACTTTAGCAGTGTACATACACCGTAGTACAAGTCAAAACAGTGTGCTAAAACTACATGTATACTCTTGCATTCTAAACAAACAATATACAAACAATCAAACATATAAACTACCTATATTTTAGCATACATTGGTGTCACACCTATATGCCCTTATAGAATAATAGCTCTTACTGAGGAGCACCTGTATGATTTTTACTTTAAATTGGACGTACCCAAGATTCTGCACATTTTTCGGTAATTTATTGTAAAGTTTTGAACCCAGATACGATCGAGGCAGTTCGAATTTAGCGGTTTTATGTTGTATGGTAGCTATAGTGTTGGAATGTCTTGTATGTAGCAATGAAAGAATGAATTTTATGTAAAATAATTTATATTGTGTTATAAAAGACTTGGAAATAAAAACTAGGAATTTTTTTGTGCTATAAACACTCTTTTACTGTGTACACCAGCTCCCCAAGATACAACATTGTAGGCCATGTAACAATAGACTAGCGAATAGTAAATGCCAGTTAAATGGTTTCTATTAAAACTATATTTTAAGGTAAGAATAGCAAAGCAAGCTTGGCTGGTTTTTTTACTTACATGGTCAATGTGTAAATTCCAAGAAAGATGGCTATCCAAAAATGTGCCCAGAAATTTTACCACATGAGATTGATCAATAGTTATGTTTTTGACAACAAATTGATGATGGTCTTCCATATTTTGCTTAAAATCAGGTTGTTGGCATTACAGCAGCAATGAAAACTTTTTATAGCAGTGTTAACCGGACCCACTAATTCTGCAGGAGTTAATGCTGAAATCGCTAACGTTGTGTCGTCAGTAAACATTATTATTTTCTCAGCTGTGACCTATTTAGGCAGGTCATTGACATATAATAGAAAAATCAATGGTCCCAGGACTGACCCCTGTGGAACGCCAAGATCGATATCACGACTGGATGATGTGACATTATGTATCTTAACATACATTTTCCTTTGTGTTAAATAGGATGATATCCAAGATAAAATTTGTCCTCTAATGCCAAGTGCATACAGTTTGCCGCAAATGACAGCTTTATTTATGGTAGCTATCAAAAGCTCGGGACAGTTCAAAAAAGAACCCCGCTACACATTTACCAGCATCCAAGTTTTTATTTATAAAGTCCCAAAGTTACAGACAGCGCTTTCAGTTGATCTTCCTTTACGACACATGGCGGTAAATTTCTACACATCGTGAATGGGTATCACCGCAGCAATTTTTGGTATTTCGGGAAATTGACCTACTCGTACAGATAAGTTGATAAGACCTGCTAAAGGAACTTTAATAATGTCAATTATTGATTCTAGAATTTTGGCAGATAACATATCGTTGCCTTTACTGTGCCTGTTTTTAAGATTTTTTACAGCATGTTCGACGTCTGCGATATCGACTGGTATAAAAACAAATGTATTAGGAATCAAATTACAACTGGTGCAAGCAGCAGAACGGATAGGTCCCAGTTTTTTCTACATTCAGCCACCGTAGAGAAGTAGTCTACAAACACTTTCGCAATTTGCTGAGAATGAGTGATAACTTCATCATTATAATTCAACGCTGTAGTTTCCCGTTTCTCCTTACGACCTAATTTACTATTAACAATACTTCAGATTGTATTTTGCTTATTGTTGGAACTATTTATCATAGTTTGATAATAATTTTTATTTACTTGAGTCAACCATTTCTTGTAGTTACTCCCTTGTGTCGTATACCAAGTGAAAATATTGGAGTCATTAGTTATTTTAAATATATTGTACAAATCTTTCAAATTCGAGTGGAGGATTGTTAAGGTGGTATTTTCTCATTTACTTTGTTCTTGTGAACTTTTTGGTTTAACTTTAACTTTTATCATAGGACAAGTAGTTTGTATCACACAGTTAATACTATTGATAAATTCATCAAAAGCTGTATGAATATTGTTATTGATCAAATTAACATTATCCAAATGTAGCCGTTTTAAATTAGAAAGCAAATTAGTCAAGTTGAACTTTGAGAAATTTCTAGCAAAGTAAGTGCTTTTTCCGAAAATCCCTGCGTTAGTATCTTCTACGTTACAGTCGAATTCGAAAACTAGTGCTAAATGATCACCTAAATTATGTTGAAGTACCTTACTTTTATAATTATCGCTATTAGCTAAGTTATGTAGAATATAATCAATTTTTGTAGCCGATGTTGTGGTTTTTCTAGTAGAACCTACTAGAATTACTGCAACACCGAACCAGTGGACGACACTTTAAGATTAAAGTTTAACGTCGTATCGCATAGTAAGTCTCCATTAGCCGACATTACCAGGTAATCAATATTTAAATCTCCACATAAAATAGTGTTTGTTGAAATACGATTACAGTACCTCATTACTTCAGCCAATAGTATAAAAAATATATCCAACTGGCCACTGGGCGGTCTGTATACGCAGATCACATAAAAATTGTAATTATGAACTTCAACTTTGATAGCACAACACTCAAACTGTAGTTCAACTCCTAGCATTTCACACAGAATTGATTATCGTCCAGTTTTTATTATCATGAACTAGTATCAGGCAGCCCCTGTGTATTCTTAAACGCCTACTGTAGCTAGTACTCAATTTGTAATCATCAAGATGCAAATAATCAATACTTTCAGCTTTAAATATACCAATGTTCATACAGACAGATTATGTCAGGTTTTTCTAAATTTATAAACATTTCTATATGATTTATTTTATTAACTAGTGACTGAACATTTACTGCGATAATCTTTATTAAATTTGTTTTGCTTATAAACCGGCGCGGGCGTCTGTCTTTTCTTATACTTTCCTGGAAGGCCGGTGAAAAACCTTTTAACACTAGTACCATCGGGTACAGATCTTGAATGAAGAATATATATCGATGTATTTGAAAACTGCTTGATTGCAGCTGCCAGTTTGAAAGTTATTTTTATGTAGATATTGCAGCAGCTGATTTTCGGTGGGTTCCAGTGTGGTAACATACAATTGAGCCTGTTTTGGTACCCCCTTCAGTTCCGTTGTAATTTTAGTTCCCCAGATTCTAGTTGAGTCTTTTTTGGGTTTGTTCAGTTTTTTATTCCTTACTAGTTTCCACGCGGAGTCGTTATTTACTGGGTGATCAATTGTCAGGTCATTTTGTATTTTAATTAGCCAACTAGGCTTTAGGGCAGCGTGCCCGTATGTTAAACCCTTTTAGTTACTTATTTGGCTTCATCGCCTAATTCCATAATAATGATTTTGCACATAGTTGGCCTCAAGCGCAGTATTTCTCGTCATCCGGGGCACCCCTTTGTTGGTACTTTGACAATCGGGTGTTAACGCTCGCAGGATTTCCGAACCTTCTAGAATTTACGCTGTTGGTGTGACTGCGAGGCCTCGCGCTGTCTTTGTCACCGGTACTTATTTGTTTTATTGGGCGCCTCGCCATTGGCTGTCTTTGTCACCGGTACTTATTTGTTTTATTGGGCGCCTCGCCATTGGCTGTCTTTATCACCGGCACTTATTTGTTTTATTGGGCGCCTCGCCATTGGCTGTCTTTGTCACCGCCACTTATTTGTTTTATTGGGCGCTTCGCCATTGGCTGTCTTTGTCACCGGCACTTATTTGTTTTATTGGGCGCCTCGCCATTGGCTGTCGAGAGTCACATGGTAACGCCGTTTTGGCTCACGCCACGGCAAGGGTCGGAACGCTGCTTGCTTCGGCAGTTCTACTCAGGCGATTGAACAAGGGAGGTGTGTGTGTGTCGTTAGCGGCGATCTTATTACACCAAGGCGTAGGTGTGGTGGAATTCCATGCCCGGTTCTACGTCGTCACGTAAGGGAGTGTTCTCTTTAGCTCGTTATGCGAGGATTCCGTTAAGGTAGGACATCACTTGGGCTAGTTTGGCCGTCGTAGCGGCGTTTGTTGAAGCGCCAGCCTTTGTCGCCATTTTGGGCGCATCCAGACCATTCACACGTCGGCCGTTTTAGCTGCGAATGAATTGCCACAGGCAACCTGTTTCCCGCAAGCTGGACCGCACGCTGATCTCTTGGATCGTCACCAATAAAATTAAGGTATTTGTAACCATTGAATTATACTAACTTCTCGTGCGCGAGCTGTGCGCTTAATCATGTGAATAACTGTGAAATCTTGTGCACCGTTAAAAACGTACCCTTCGCATCTTAAATCGTTGTCGCGAAGTGGCGTCGCTCGCTCATTTTTGATCTAATCACTTTCCTCACTTGGACTTTGCTGTGTTCGCCCAAATTATCATGTGAGCACTTTTATGAACAAACGTTCCTTTTGTGGGACTCATATGTCAAACTGCTTTTGATTTTGTACAGTTATGGGTGTTGTTTAGTAACCGTAGTGCGCCCATCAACTGATGCTTATTTATAAGAATTAACGCAATGTTTGCGGCACGCTTTGCTGCCCCAATGTAAGACTGGACGAATAGACGCTTATCTAATTAAGAGACGCTTTATTCTTGGTCGCTTTGTGCATGTTCTGTTTCAGCGTGCGCCCATCATGGAGGAGATAAATGTACGGTGGAGCCAGTGAGATCAGAGCGTGCAGGTAGGCTTGTTGGTGACATTGCCGTGGCTGAAAAAGCCCCCTTCATGATCTAAGTATTTTTGCCATCACGAAATCGTTGTGTGAGTTTATAATTCACGAGTACCCCTATCGACGGAGTGTCCTGAATACTTCGCCCCCGTCTAACCACCCAGGCCCGGTTATCCGGGTTAAGACAGGCTTGGTGGCGCCTCAACACGCTTGCCCAGAACGTATCGTGTGACTCACGCCCGACTCCCTGAGCGTTCCAGCCGTGGCCTTTAGCCTGTTTTTAGCAAATCTCAGGGCAAGTGTGCCAGTTTTCCAGGACTGATTCCGTGGTGCGATGCTCACCTTGGGTGGGTGTCGTACAGTTGTTTTAATACCGTAACACAATGTTATTAACCATCAATGCTTTATTTATTCTCGTACGAACTTCGCCCACGGTTGTTGTGTTTACACCACTTGCTGTGTTTTCACCTTTCTGCTGTTGACGAGGGGGTTTTGATTTTGACAACGAAATGCTATCTTTTGTGATTCTCTCCTTTACAATTTGGAGCAACTGACTGAATAGCATCTGTATTTTGGTGGTGAAGAGAGCGTTGACTTATATCGATATTTTCCAATACCTTGCCCTTGTTAGATTGATAAGGCTGTCCACAACTTGATTGGTACCCCACATTAACATAATTAAACTTATCTTTAATTAGTTTGTTTACTAAATTCAATTGTTCTTTTAAAGTTCGGACATAATCATTTAAGTTATCGATGATTATATTCTTTTCTCT